>CM026396.1:3110143-3144737 GCA_014843695.1 Archivesica marissinica
GCATAGAATAGTACGTCACATACCAGATATAGCATAGTATAGTACGTCACATACCAGATATATCATAGCATAGTACGTCACATACCAGATATAGCATAGTATAGTGCGTCACATACCAGATATATCACAAACCACAACCAAAACATAGCATAGTACGTCACATACCAGATATAGCATAGTATAGTACATCACATACCAAATATAGCATATAATAGTACGTCACATACCAGATATAACATATATACCAGATATAGCATAGTATAGTACGTCACATACCAGATATAGCATAGTATCAGTAAGTCACATACCAGATATAAAAATATATACCAGATAGAGCATAGTATAGTACGTCACATACCAATATAACATATATACCAGATATAGCAAAGCATAGTACGTCACATACCAGATATAACATATATACCAGATATCAACATAGCATAGTACGTCACATACAGATATAACATATATACTAGATATAGCATAGCATAGTACGTCACATACAAGATATAACATATATACCAGATATAACATAGTATAGTTCGTCAAATACCAGATATAGCATAGTATAGTAAGTCACATACCAGATATAGCATATATACCAGATATAGCATAGTATAGTACGTCACATACCAGATATAACATAGTATAGTACATCACATACCAGATATAGCAAAGTCTAGTACGTCACATACCAGATATAGCATAGAATAGTACATCACATACCAGATATAACATAGTATAGTACGTCACATACCAGATATAGCATAGTATAGTACGTCACATACCAGATATAGCATAGTATAGTACGTCACATACCAGATATATCATAGTATAGTACGTCACATACCAGATATAGCATATTATAGTACGTCACACACTAGATATAGCATAGTATAGTATGTCACATACCAGATATAGCATATATACCAGATATAACATAGCATAGTACGTTACATATCATATATAGCATAGTATAGTACGTCACATACCATATATAGCAAAATATAGTACGTCACATACCAGATATAGAAAAGTATAGTACGTCACATACCAGATATAGCATATATACCAAATATAGCATAGTATAGTACGTCACATACCAGATATAGCAAAGTCTAGTACGTCGCATACCAGATATAGCATAGAATAGTACATCACATACCAGATATAGCATAGTATAGTACGTCACATACCAGATATATCATAGTATAGTACGTCACATACCAGATATAGCATACTATAGTACGTCAAACACCAGATATAGCATAGTATAATACTTCATATACCAGATATAGCATATATACCAGATATAGCATAGTATATTAGGTCACATACCAGATATAGCATAGTATAGTACGTCACATACCAGATATAGCATAGTATAGTACGTCACATACCAGATATATCATAGCATAGTACGTCACATACCAGATATAGCATTGTATAGTGCGTCACATACCAGATATATCATAGCATAGTACGTCACATACCAGATATAGCATAGCATAGTACGTCACATACCAGATATAGCATAGTATAGTACATCACATAACAAATATAGCATCGTATAGTACGTCACAAACCAGATATAGCATAGTATAGTACGTCACATACCAGATATAGCATAGAATAGTACGTCACATACCAGATATAACATATATACCAGATAAAGCACAGTATATTACTTCACATACCAGATATAGCATAGTATAGTAAGTGACATACCAGATATAACATATATACCAGATAGAGCATAGTATAGTACGTCACATACCAGATATAACATATATACCAGATATAGCAAAGTATAGTACGTCACATACCAGATATAACATATATACCAGATATAACATAGTATAGCACGTCACATACCAGATATGGCATAGTATAGTAAGTCACATACCAGATATAGCATATATACCAGATATAGCATAGTATAGTAAGTCACATACCAGATATAACATATATACCAGATAGAGCATAGTATAGTACGTCACATACCAGATATAACATATATATCAGATATAGCAATGTATAGTACGTCACATACCAGATATAACATATATACCAGATATAACATAGTATTGTACGTCACATACCAGATATAACATATATACCAGATATAGCATAGCATAGTACGTCACATACAAGATATAACATATATACCAGATATAACATAGTATAGTTCGTCAAATACCAGATATAGCATAGTATAGTAAGTCACATACCAGATATAGCATATATACCAGATATAGCATAGTATAGTACGTCACATACCAGATATAACATAGTATAGTACATCACATACCAGATATAGCAAAGTCTAGTACGTCACATACCAGATATAGCATAGAATAGTACATCACATACCAGATATAACATAGTATAGTACGTCACATACCAGATATAGCATAGTATAGTACGTCACATACCAGATATAGCATAGTATAGTACGTCACATACCAGATATATCATAGTATAGTACGTCACATACCAGATATAGCATATTATAGTACGTCACACACTAGATATAGCATAGTATAGTATGTCACATACCAGATATAGCATATATACCAGATATAACATAGCATAGTACGTCACATATCATATATAGCATAGTATAGTACGTCACATACCATATATAGCAAAATATAGTACGTCACATACCAGATATAGAAAAGTATAGTACGTCACATACCAGATATAGCATATATACCAAATATAGCATAGTATAGTACGTCACATACCAGATATAGCAAAGTCTAGTACGTCGCATACCAGATATAGCATAGAATAGTACATCACATACCAGATATAGCATATTATAGTACGTCAAACACCAGATATAGCATAGTATAGTACTTCATATACCAGATATAGCATATATACCAGATATAGCATAGTATATTAGGTCACATACCAGATATAGCATAGTATAGTACGTCACATACCAGATATAGCATAGTATAGTACGTCACATACCAGATATATCATAGCATAGTACGTCACATACCAGATATAGCATTGTATAGTGCGTCACATACCAGATGTATCATAGCATAGTACGTCACATACCAGATATAGCATAGCATAGTACGTCACATACCAGATATAGCATAGTATAGTACATCACATAAAAAATATAGCATAGTATAGTACGTCACAAACCAGATATAGCATAGTATAGTACGTCACATACCAGATATAGCATAGAATAGTACGTCACATACCAGATATAACATATATACCAGATATAGCACAGTATATTACTTCACATACCAGATATAGCATAGTATAGTAAGTCACATATCATATATAGCATAGTATAGTACGTCACATACTAGATATAGCAAAGTATAGTACGTCACATACCAGATATAGCAAAGTATAGTATGTCACATACCAGATATATCATAGTATAGTTCGTCACATACCAGATATAGCATAGTATTGTACGTCACATACCATATATAGCAACATATAGTACGTCACATACCAGATATAGAAAAGTATAGTACGTCACATACCAGATATAACATAGTATTGTACGTCACATACCAGATATAGCATATATACCAGATATAGCATAGTATAGTACGTCACATACTAGATATAGCATATAATAGTACATCACATACCAGATATAGCATAGTATAGTACGTCACATACCAGATATATCATAGTATAGTACGTCACATACCAGATATAGCATATTATAGTACGTCAAACACCAGATATAGCATAGTATAGTACTTCACATACCAGATATAGCATATATACCAGATATAACATAGTATATTAGGTCACATACCAGATATAGCATAGTATAGTACGTCACATACCAGATATAGCATAGTATAGTACGTCACATACCAGATATATCATAGCATAGTACGTTACATATCAGATATAGCATAGTATAGTGCGTCACATACCAGATATAGCATAGTATAGTACGTCACATACCAGATATAGCATAGTATAGTACGTCACATACCAGATATATCATAGCATAGTACGTCACATACCAGATATAGCATAGCATAGTACGTCACATACCAGATATAGCATAGTATAGTACATCACATACCAAATATAGCATATAATAGTACGTCACATACCAGATATAACATATATACCAGATATAGCATAGTATAGTACGTCACATACCAGATATAGCATAGTATAGTAAGTCACATACCAGATATAACATATATACCAGATAGAGCATAGTATAGTACGTCACATACCAGATATAACATATATACCAGATATAGCAAAGTATAGTACGTCACATACCAGATATAACATATATACCAGATATAACATAGTATAGTACGTCACATACCAGATATAACATATATACCAGATATAGCATAGCATAGTACGTCACATACAAGATATAACATATATACCAGATATAACATAGTATAGTTCGTCAAATACCAGATATAGCATAGTATTGTAAGTCACATACCAGATATAGCATATATACCAGATATAGCATAGTATAGTACGTCACATACCAGATATAGCATAGTATAGTACATCACATACCAGATATAGCAAAGTCTAGTACGTCACATACCAGATATAGCCTAGAATAGTACATCACATACCAGATATAACATAGTATAGTACGTCACATACCAGATATAGCATAGTATAGTACGTCACATACCAGATATAGCATAGTATAGTACGTCACATACCAGATATATCATAGTATAGTACGTCACATACCAGATATAGCATATTATAGTACGTCACACACTAGATATAGCATAGTATAGTATGTCACATACCAGATATAGCATATATACCAGATATAACATAGCATAGTACGTCACATATCATATATAGCATAGTATAGTACATCACATACCATATATAGCAAAATATAGTACGTCACATACCAGATATAGAAAAGTATAGTACGTCACATACCAGATATAGCATATATACCAAATATAGCATAGTATAGTACGTCACATACCAGATATAGCAAAGTCTAGTACGTCACATACCAGATATAGCATAGAATAGTACATCACATACCAGATATAGCATAGTATAGTACGTCACATACCAGATATATCATAGTATAGTACGTCACATACCAGATATAGCATATTATAGTACGTCAAACACCAGATATAGCATAGTATAATACTTCATATACCAGATATAGCATATATACCAGATATAGCATAGTATATTAGGTCACATACCAGATATAGCATAGTGTAGTACGTCACATACCAGATATAGCATAGTATAGTACGTCACATATCAGATATATCATAGCATAGTACGTCACATACCAGATATAGCATTGTATAGTGCGTCACATACCAGATATATCATAGCATAGTACGTCACATACCAGATATAGCATAGCATAGTACGTCACATACCAGATATAGCATAGTATAGTACATCACATAACAAATATAGCATAGTATAGTACGTCACAAACCAGATATAGCATAGTATAGTACGTCACATACCAGATATAGCATAGAATAGTACGTCACATACCAGATATAACATATATACCAGATATAGCACAGTATATTACTTCACATACCAGATATAGCATAGTATAGTAAGTCACATACCAGATATAACATATATACCAGATAGAGCATAGTATAGTACGTCACATACCAGATATAACATATATACCAGATATAGCAAAGTATAGTACGTCACATACCAGATATAACATATATACCAGATATAACATAGTATAGTACGTCACATACCAGATATGGCATAGTATAGTAAGTCACATACCAGATATAGCATATATACCAGATATAGCATAGTATAGTACGTCACATACCAGATATAACATATATACCATATATAGCATAGTATAGTACGTCACATACCATATATAACATATATACCAGATATAGCATAGAATAGTACGTCACATACCAGATATAACATATATACCAGATATAACATGGTATAGTTCGTCAAATACCAGATATAGCATAGTATAGTAAGTCACATACCAGATATAGCATATATACCAGATATAGCATAGTATAGTACGTCACATACCAGATCTAACATATATACCAGATACAGCAAAGTATAGTACGTCGCATACCAGATATAGCATAGCACAGTACGTCATATACCAGATATAGCATAGTATAGTACGTCACATACCAGATATAACATATATACCAGATATAGCATAGTATAGTACGTCACATACCAGATATAACATATATACCAGATATAGCATAGTATAGTACGTCACATACCAGCAATAACATAAATACCAGATATAACATATATACCAGATATAGCATAGTATAGTACGTCACATACCAGATATAACATATATATCAGATATAACATAGTATAGTACGTCACATACCAGATATAACATATATACCAGATATAGCATAGTATAGTACGTCACATACCAGATATAACATATATTCCAGATATAACATAGTATAGTACGTCTCATACCAGATATAACATATATACCAGATATAGCAAAGTATAGTACGTCACATACCAGATATAGCATAGCATAGTACATTATATACCAGATATAGCGTGGTATAGTACGTCACATACCAGATATAGCATAGTATAGTACGTCACATAGGAGATATAACATAGCATAGTACGTCACATACCAGATATAGCATAGTATAGTACGTCACATACCAGATATAGCATATAATAGTACGTCACATACCAGATATAACATATATACCAGATATAGCATAGTATAGTACGTCACATACCAGATATAACATATATACCAGATATAGCATCGTATAGTACGTCACATACCAGATATAACATATATACCAGATATAACATAGTATAGTACGTCACATACCTGATATAGCATAGTATAGTAAGTAACATACCAGATATAACATATATACCAGATATAGCATAGTATAGTACATCACATACCAGATATAACATATATACCAGATATAGCAAACAATAGTACGTCACATACTAGATAAAACATATATACCAGATATAACATAGTATAGTACGTCACATACCAGATAGAGCATAGAATAGTACGTCACATACCAGATATAGCATATATACCAGAAATAGCATAGTATAGTACGTCACATACCAAATATAGCATAGTATATTACGTCACATATCAGATATAACATAGTATAGTACGTCACATACCAGATATAGCATGTATACCAGAAATAGCATAGTATAGTACGTCACATACCAGATATAGCATATATACCAGAAATAGCATAGTATAGTACGTCACATACCAGATATAACATAGCATAGTACGTCACATACCATATATATCATAGTATAGTACGTCACATACCAGATATAGCATAGTATATTACGTCACATACCAGATATAACATAGTATAGTACGTCACATACCATATATAGCATAGTATAGTACGTCACATACCATATATAGCATAGTATATTACGTCACATATCATATATAGCATAGTATAGTACGTCACATATCATATATAGCATAGTATATTACGTCACATATCATATATAGCATAGTATAGTACGTCACATACCATATATAGCAACATATAGTACATCACATACCAGATATAGCAAAGTATAGTACGTCACATACCAGATATAACATAGTATAGTACGTCACATACCAGATATAGCATATATACCAGATATAGCATAGTATAGTACGTCACATACCAGATATAGCAAACTATAGTACGTCACATACTAGATATAGCATAGAATAGTACATCACATACTATATATAGCACAGTATAGTACGTCACATACCAGATATATCATAGTATAATACGTCACATACCAGATATAGCATATTATAGTACGTCACACACCAGATATAGCATAGTACAGTACGTCACATACCAGATATAGCATAGTATAGTACGTCACATACCAGATATAGCATAGAATAGTACGTCACATACCAGATATAACATACATACCAGATATAGCATAGTATAGTACGTCAAATACCAGATATAGCATATATACAAGATATAGCATAGTATAGTACGTCACATACCAGATATAGCAAAGTCTAGTACGTCACATACCAGATATTGCATAGAATAGTACATCACATACCAGATATAGCATAGTATAGTACGTCACATACCAGATATATCATAGTATAGTACGTCACATACCAGATATAGCATAATATAGTACGTCACACACCAGATATAGCATAGTATAGTACTTCACATACCAGATATAGCATATATACCAGATATAACATAGTATAGTACGTCACATACCAGATATAGCATAGAATAGTACGTCACATACCAGATATAGCATATATACCAGAAATAGCATAGTATAGTACGTCACATACCAAATATAGCATAGTATATTACGTCACATATCAGATATAACATATATACCAGATATAGCAAAGAATAGTACGTCACATACTAGATATAACATATATACCAGATATAACATAGTATAGTATGTCACATACCAGATATAGCATAGAATAGTACGTCACATACCAGAAACAAAACCAAAAACAAAAACCACAACCAAATATAGCATAGTATATTACGTCACATATCAGATATAACATAGTATAGTACGTCACATACCAGATATAGTATATATACCAGAAATAGCATAGTATAGTACGTCACATACCAGATATAGCATATATACCAGAAATAGCATAGTATAGTACGTCACATACCAGATAAAACATAGCATAGTACGTCACATACCATATATATCATAGTATAGTACGTCACATACCAGATATAGCATAGTATATTACGTCACATACCAGATATAACATAGTATAGTATGTCACATACCATATATAGCATAGTATAGTACGTCCATACCAATATAGCATAGATATACGTCACAATCAATATAGCATAGTATAGTACGTCACATATCATATATAGCATAGATATTACGTCACATATCATATATAGCATAGTATAGCGTCACTACCATATATAGCAACATATAGTACTCACATACAGAATAGCAAAGTATAGTACGTCACATACCAGATATAACATAGTATAGTACGTCACATACCAGATATAGCATATTACCAGATATAGCATAGTATAACGTCACATACCAGATATAGCAAATATAGTACGTACATACTAGATATAGCATATAATAGTACATCACATACTATATATAGCATAGTATAGTACGTCACATACCAGATATATCATAGTATAATACGTCACATACCAGATATAGCATATTATAGTACGTCACACACCAGATATAGCATAGTATAGTACGTCACATACCAGATATAGCATAGTATAGTACGTCACATACCAGATATAGCATAGAATAGTACGTCACATACCAGATATAACATACATACCAGATATAGCATAGTATAGTACGTCAAATACCAGATATAGCATATATACAAGATATAGCATAGTATAGTACGTCACATAACAGATATAGCAAAGTCTAGTACGTCACATACCAGATATTGCATAGAATAGTACATCACATACAAGATATAGCATAGTATAGTACGTCACATACCAGATATATCATAGTATAGTACGTCACATACCAGATATAGCAAAAACACACACCAAAAAAACACACAAAAAAAACAAAACAACAAAAACCAAACAAACACACAAAATATAGTACGTCACATACCAGATATAGCATAGATAGTACGTCACATACCAGATATACATAGCATAGTACGTCACATACCGATATAGCATATATAGTCGTCACATACCAGATATATCATAGCATAGTACGTCACATACCAGATATAGCATAGCATAGTACGTCACATACCAGATATAGCATAGTATAGTACATCACATACCAGATATAGCATAGTATAGTACGTCACAACAGATATAACATAAATACCAGATATAGCATAGAATAGTACGTCACATACCAGATATAACATATATACCAGATATAGCATAGTATAGTCCGTCACATACCAGATATAACATATATACAGATAGCATCGTATAGTACGTCACATTCCAGATATAGCATAGAATAGTACGTCACATACCAGATATAGCATATATACCAGATATAGCATAGTATAGTACGTCACATACCAGATATAACATATATACCAGATATAGCATAGTATAGTACGTCACATACCAGATATAACATATATACCAGATATAGCATAGTATAGTACGTCACATACCAGATATAACATATATACCATATATAACATAGTATAGTTCGTCAAATACCAGATATAGCATAGTATAGTAAGTCACATACCAGATATACTATATACCAGATATAGCATATTATAGTACGTCACATACCAGATCTAACATATATACCAGATATAGCAATGTATAGTACGTCACATACCAGATATAGCATATATACCAGAAATAGCATAGTATAGTACGTCACATACCAGATATAGCATATATACCAGAAATAGCATAGTATAGTACGTCACATACCAGATATAACATAAAACTCACATACCAATATACATAGTATAGTACGTCACATACCAGATATAGCATAGTATATTACGTCACATACCAGATATAGCATAGTATAGTACGTCACATACCAGATATAGCATAGAATAGTACGTCACATACCAGATATAACATACATACCAGATATAGCATAGTATAGTACGTCAAATACCAGATATAGCATATATACAAGATATAGCATAGTATAGTACGTCACATAACAGATATAGCAAAGTCTAGTACGTCACATACCAGATATTGCATAGAATAGTACATCACATACAAGATATAGCATAGTATAGTACGTCACATACCAGATATATCATAGTATAGTACGTCACATACCAGATATAGCATATTATAGTACGTCACACACCAGATATAGCATAGTATAGTACTTCACATACTAGATATAGCATATATACCGGATATAACATAGCATAGTACGTCACATACCAGATATAGCATATATACCAGATATAACATAGTATATTAGGTCACATGCCAGATTTAGCATAGTATAGTACGTCACATACCAGATATAGCATAGTATAGTACGTCACATACCAGATATATCATAGCATAGTACGTCACATACCGGATATAGCATAGTATAGTGCGTCACATACCAGATATATCATAGCATAGTACGTCACATACCAGATATAGCATAGCATAGTACGTCACATACCAGATATAGCATAGTATAGTACATCACATACCAGATATAGCATAGTATAGTACGTCACATACCAGATATAGCATAGTATAGTACATCAAATACCAGATATAGCATAGAATAGTACGTCACATACCAGATATAACATATATACCAGATATAGCATAGTATAGTCCGTCACATACCAGATATAACATATATACTAGATATAGCATCGTATAGTACGTCACATTCCAGATATAGCATAGAATAGTACGTCACATACCAGATATAGCATATATACCAGATATAGCATAGTATAGTACGTCACATACCAGATATAACATATATACCAGATATAGCATAGTATAGTACGTCACATACCAGATATAACATATATACCAGATATAGCATAGTATAGTACGTCACATACCAGATATAACATATATACCATATATAACATAGTATAGTTCGTCAAATACCAGATATAGCATAGTATAGTAAGTCACATACCAGATATAGCTTATATACCAGATATAGCATATTATAGTACGTCACATACCAGATCTAACATATATACCAGATATAGCAATGTATAGTACGTCACATACCAGATATAGCATATATACCAGAAATAGCATAGTATAGTACGTCACATACCAGATATAGCATATATACCAGAAATAGCATAGTATAGTACGTCACATACCAGATATAACATAGCATAGTACGTCACATACCATATATATCATAGTATAGTACGTCACATACCAGATATAGCATAGTATATTACGTCACATACCAGATATAACATAGTATAGTATGTCACATACCATATATAGCATAGTATAGTACGTCACATACCATATATAGCATAGTATATTACGTCACATATCATATATAGCATAGTATAGTACGTCACATATCATATATAGCATAGTATATTACGTCACATATCATATATAGCATAGTATAGTACGTCACATACCATATATAGCAACATATAGTACGTCACATACCAGATATAGCAAAGTATAGTACGTCACATACCAGATATAACATAGTATAGTACGTCACATACCAGATATAGCATATATACCAGATATAGCATAGTATAGTACGTCACATACCAGATATAGCAAAGTATAGTACGTCACATACTAGATATAGCATATAATAGTACATCACATACTATATATAGCATAGTATAGTACGTCACATACCAGATATATCATAGTATAATACGTCACATACCAGATATAGCATATTATAGTACGTCACACACCAGATATAGCATAGTATAGTACGTCACATACCAGATATAGCATAGTATAGTACGTCACATACCAGATATAGCATAGAATAGTACGTCACATACCAGATATAACATACATACCAGATATAGCATAGTATAGTACGTCAAATACCAGATATAGCATATATACAAGATATAGCATAGTATAGTACGTCACATAACAGATATAGCAAAGTCTAGTACGTCACATACCAGATATTGCATAGAATAGTACATCACATACCAGATATAGCATAGTATAGTACGTCACATACCAGATATATCATAGTATAGTACGTCACATACCAAATATAGCATATTATAGTACGTCACACACCAGATATAGCATAGTATAGTACTTCACATACTAGATATAGCATATATACCGGATATAACATAGCATAGTACGTCACATACCAGATATAGCACATATACCAGATATAACATAGTATATTAGGTCACATGCCAGATTTAGCATAGTATAGTACGTCACATACCAGATATAGCATAGTATAGTACGTCACATACCAGATATATCATAGCATAGTACGTCACATACCGGATATAGCATAGTATAGTGCGTCACATACCAGATATATCATAGCATAGTACGTCACATACCAGATATAGCATAGCATAGTACGTCACATACCAGATATAGCATAGTATAGTACATCACATACCAGATATAGCATAGTATAGTACGTCACATACCAGATATAGCATAGTATAGTACATCAAATACCAGATATAGCATAGAATAGTACGTCACATACCAGATATAACATATATACCAGATATAGCATAGTATAGTCCGTCACATACCAGATATAACATATATACCAGATATAGCATCGTATAGTACGTCACATTCTAGATATAGCATAGAATAGTACGTCACATACCAGATATAACATATATACCAGATATAGCATAGTATAGTCCGTCACATACCAGATATAACATATATACCAGATAGAGCATAGTATAGTATGTCACATACAATATATAACATATATACCAGATATAGCAAAGTATAGTACGTCACATACCAGATACAACATATATACCAGATATAACATAGTATAGTACGTCACATACCAGATATAGCATAGTATAGTAAGTCACATACCAGATATAGCATATATACCAGATATAGCATAGTATAGTACGTCACATACCAGATATAACATATATACCAGATATAGCATAGTATAGTACGTCACATACCAGATATAACATATATACCATATATAACATAGTATAGTTCGTCAAATACCAGATATAGCATAGTATAGTAAGTCACATACCAGATATAGCTTATATACCAGATATAGCATATTATAGTACGTCACATACCAGATCTAACATATATACCAGATATAGCAATGTATAGTACGTCGCATACCAGATATAGCATAGCACAGTACGTCATATACCAGATATAGCATAGTATAGTACGTCACATACCAGATGTAACATATATACCAGATATAGCATAGTATGGTACGTCACATACCAGATATAACATATATACCAGATATAGCATAGTATAGTACGTCACATACCAGATATAACATATATACCAGATATAACATATATACCAGATACAGCATAGTATAGTACGTCACATACCAGATATAACATATATACCAGATATAGCATAGTATAATACGTCACATTCCAGATATAACATATATACCAAATATAGCATAGTATAGTACGTCACATACCAGATATAACATATATTCCAGATATAACATAGTATAGTACATCACATACCAGATATAACATATATACCAGATATAACATAGTATAGTACGTCTCATACCAGATATAACATATATACCAGATATAGCAAAGTATAGTACGTCACATACCAGATATAGCATAGCATAGTACATTATATACCAGATATAGCGTGGTATAGTACGTCACATACCAGATATAGCATAGTATAGTACGTCACATACCAGATATAACATAGCATAGTACGTCACATACCAGATATAGCATAGTATAGTGCGTCACATACCAGATATAGCATAGTATAATACGTCACATACCAGATATAGCATAGTATAGTACGTCACATACCAGATATAGCATAGCATAGAAAGTCACATACCAGATATAGCATATATACTAGATATAGCATAGTATAGTACGTCACATACCAGATATAACATATATACTAGATACAGCATAGTATAGTACGTCACATACCAGATATAACATATATACCAGATATAGCATAGTATAGTACGTCACCTACCAGATATAGCATATATACCAGATATAGCATAGTATAGTACGTCACCTACCAGATATAGCATATATACCAGATATAGCATAGTATAGTATGTCACATACCAGATATAACATATATACCAGATATAGCATAGTATAGTACGTCACATACTAGATATAACATATATAGCAGATATAGCATAGTATAGTACGTCACATACCAGATATAACATATATACCAGATATAGCATAGTATAGTACGTCACATACCAGATATAGCATAGTATAGTACGTCACATACCAGATATAACATATATACTAGATATAGCATCTAGTACGTCACATACCAGATATAGCATAGTATATACGTCACATACCAGATATAACATAGCATAGTACGTCACATACCAGATATAGCATAGTATAGTACGTCACATACCAGATATAACATATATACAGATATACAATATACCAGATATAGCATAGTATAGTACGTCACATACCAATATAACATATATACAGATATAGCATAGTATAGTACGTCACATCCAGATAAGCATACATATAACTATATACCAGATATAGCATAGTATAGTACGTCACATACCAGATATAGCATATATACCAGATATAGCATAGTATAGTACGTCACATACCAGATATAGCAAACTATATACCAGATATAGCAAGGTATACTACGTCACATACCAGATATAGCATAGTATAGTACATCACATACCAGATATAGCATAGTATAGTACGTCACATACCAGATATAGCATAGTATAGTAGTCACATACCAGATATAGCATAGTATACTACGTCACATACCAGATATAGCATAGTATTGTACGTCACATACCAGATATAGCATAGTATAGTACGTCACATACCAGATATAGCATAGCATAGTACGTCACATACCAGATATAACATATATACCAGATATAGCAAAGCATAGTACGTCACATACCAGATATAGCATAGTATATTACGTCACATACCAGACATAGCATAGTATAGTACGTCACATACCAGATATAGCATAGTAGAGTACGTCACATACCAGATATAGCATAGTATAGTACGTCACATATCAGATATAGCATAGTATAGTACGTCACATACCAGATATAGCATAGTATAGTACGTCACATACCAGATATAGCATAGTATAGTACGTCACATACCAGATATTGCATAGTATAGTACGTCACATACCAGATATAGCATACTATAGTACGTCACATACCAGATATAGCATAGTATAGTACGTCACATACCAGATATAGCCTAGTATAGTACGTCACATACCAGATATAGCATAGTATTGTACGTCACATACTAGATATAGCATAGTATAGTACGTCACATACCAGATATAGCATAGAATAGTACGTCACATACCAGATATAGCAAAGTATAGTACATCACATACCAGATATAGCATATATACCAGATATAGCAAAGTATAGTACGTCACATACCAGATATAGCATAGTATAGGACGTCACATATCATATATAGCATAGTATAGTACGTCACATACCATATATAGCAAAGTATAGTACGTCTCATACCAGATATAACATAGTATAGTACGTAACATACCAGATATAGCATATATACCAGATATAGCATAGTATAGTACGTCACATACCATATATAGCATATATACCAGATATAGCATAGTATAGTACGTCACATACCAGATATAACATATATACCAGATATAGCATAGTATAGTACGTCAAATACCAGATATAGCATAGCATAGTACGTCACACACCAGATATAGCATATATAACATATATACCAGATATAGCATAGTATAGTACGTCACATACCAGATATAACATATATACCAGATATAGCATAGAATAGTACGTCACACACCAGATATAACATATATACCAGATATAGCATAGTATAGTACGTCACATACCAGATATAACATATATACCAAATATAGCAAAGTATAGTAGGTCACATACCAGATATAACATAGTATAACGTACATACTAGATATAGCATAGTATAATACGTCACATACCAGATATAACATATATACCAGATATAACATAGTATAGTACGTCACATACCAGATATAACATATATACCAGATATAGCATAGTATAGTACGTCACATACCAGATATACATATATACCAGATATAGCATAGTATAGTACGTCACATACCAGATATAACATATATACCAGATATAGCATAGTATAGTACGTCACATACCAGATATAACATATATACTAGATATAGCATAGTATAGTAAGTCACACACCAGATATAGCATAGAATAGTACGTCACATACCAGATATAACATATATACCAGATATATCATAGTATAGTACGTCACATACCAGATATAACATATATACAAGATATAGCATAGTAAGTACGTCCATACAGATTAAATAGTATAGTACGTCACATACCAGATATAGCATAGAATAATACGTCACATACCAGATATAACATAATATGTACGTCACATACCAGATATAGCATAGTATAGTAAGTCACATACCAGATATAACATATATACCAGATATAGCATAGTATAGTATGTCACATACAAGATATAACATATATACCAGATATAGCAAAGTATAGTACTTCACATACCAGATAAACATATATACCAGATATAACATAGTATAGTACGTCACATACCAGATATAGCATAGTATAGTAAGTCACATACCAGATATAGCATATATACCAGATATAGCATAGTATAGTACGCACATACCAGATATAACAATATACCAGATATAGCATAGTATAGTACGTCACATACCAGATATAACATATATACCAGATATAGCATAGTATAGTACGTCACATACCAGATATAACATATAACCAAAAACAAAACCAAATACCAGATATAGCATAGTATAGTAAGTCACATACCAGATATAGCTTATATACCAGATATAGCATATTATAGTACGTCACATACCAGATCTAACATATATACCAGATATAGCAAAGTATAGTACGTCGCATACCAGATATAGCATAGCACAGTACGTCATATACCAGATATAACATATATACCAGATATAGCATAGTATAGTACGTCACATACCAGATATAACATATATACCAGATATAACATATATACCAGATATAGCATAGTATAGTACGACACATACCAGATATAACATATATACCAGATATAGCATAGTATAATACGTCACATACCAGATATAACATATACACCAGATATAACATAGTATAGTACGTCACATACCAGATATAACATATATACCAGATATAGCATAGTATAGTACTTCACATACCAGATATAACATAATTATATTCCAGATATAACATAGTATAGTACATCACATACCAGATATAACATATATACCAGATATAGCAAAGTATAGTACGTCACATACCAGATATAGCATAGCATAGTACATTATATACCAGATATAGCGTGGTATAGTACGTCACATACCAGATATAGCATAGTATAGTACGTCACATACCAGATATAACATAGCATAGTACGTCACATACCAGATATAACATAGCATAGTACGTCACATACCAGATTCAGCATAGTATAGTACGTCACATACCAGATATAGCATAGTATAGTAAGTCACATACCAGATATAGCATATATACCAGATATAGCATAGTATAGTACGTCACATACCAGATATAACATATATACTAGATACTGCATAGTATAGTACGTCACATACCAGATATAACATATATACCAGATATAGCATAGTATAGTACGTCACCTACCAGATATAGCATATATACCAGATATAGCATAGTATAGTACGTCACATAACAGATATAACATATATACCAGATATAGCAAAGCATAGTACGTCACATACCAGATATAGCATAGAATAGTGCGTCACATACCAGATATAGCATAGTATAATACGTCACATACCAGATATAGCATAGTATAGTAAGTCACATACCAGATATAGCATATATACCAGATATAGCATAGTATAGTACGTCACATACCAGATATAACATATATACTAGATACAGCATAGTATAGTACGTCACATACCAGATATAACATATATACCAGATATAGCATAGTATAGTACGTCACCTACCAGATATAGCATATATACCAGATATAGCATAGTATAGTACGTCACATACCAGATATAACATATATACCAGATATAGCAAAGCATAGTACGTCGCATTCCAGATATAGCATAGCATAGTACGTCATATACCAGATATATCATAGTATTGTACGTCACATACCAGATATAACATATATACCAGATATAGCATAGTATAGTACGTCACATACTAGATATAACATATATAGCAGATATAGCATAGTATAGTACGTCACATACCAGATATAACATATATACCAGATATAACATATATACCAGATATAGCATAGTATAATACGTCACACACCAGATATAGCATAGTATAGTACGTCACATACCAGATATAACATATATTCCAGATATAACATAGTATAGTACGTCACATACTAGATATAATATATATACTAGATATAGCATGGTATAGTACGTCACATACCAGATATAGCATAGTATAGTACGTCACATACCAGATATAACATAGCATAGTACGTCACATACCAGATATAGCATAGTATAGTACGTCACATACCAGATATAGCATAGTATAGTACGTCACATACCATATATAGCATAGTATAGTACGTCACATACCAGATATAGCATAGTATAGTACGTCACATACCAGATATAACATAGTATGGTACGTCACATACCAGATATAGCATATATACCAGATATAGCAAGGTATACTACGTCACATACGAGATATACCATAGTGTAGTACATCACATACCAGATATAGCATAGTATAGTACGTCACATACCAGATTTAGCATAGTATAGTAGTCACATACTAGATATAGGATAGTATACTACGTCACATACCAGATATAGCATAGTATTGTACGTCACATACCAGATATAGCATAGTATAGTACGTCACATACCAGATATAGCATAGCATAGTACGTCATATACCAGATATAACATATATACCAGATATAGCAAAGTATAGTACGTCACATACCAGATAGAGCATAGTATAGTACGTCACATACCAGACATAGCATAATATAGTACGTCACATACCAGATATAGCATAGTATAGTACATCACATACCAGATATAGCATAGTATAGTACGTCACATACCAGATATAACATATATACCAGATATAGCATAGTATAGTACGTAACATACCAGATATAATATATATACCAGATATAGCATCGTATAGTACGTCACATACCAGATATACCAGATATAACATAGTATAGTACGTCACATACCAGATATAGCATAGTATAGTAAGTCACATACCAGATATAACATATATACCAGATATAGCATAGTATAGTACGTCACATAACAGATATAGCATAGTATAGTACGTCACATACCAGATATAACATAGTATGGTACGTCACATACCAGATATAGCATATATACCAGATATAGCAAGGTATACTACGTCACATACGAGATATACCATAGTGTAGTACATCACATACCAGATATAGCATAGTATAGTACGTCACATACCAGATTTAGCATAGTATAGTAGTCACATACTAAATATAGGATAGTATACTACGTCACATACCAGATATAGCATAGTATTGTACGTCACATACCAGATATAGCATAGTATAGTAGTCACATACCAGATATAGCATAGCATAGTACGTCATATACCAGATATAACATATATACCAGATATAGCAAAGTATAGTACGTCACATACCAGATATAGCATAGTATTGTACGTCACATACCAGACATAGCATAGTATTGTACGTCACATACCAGATATAGCATAGTATAGTACGTCACATACCAGATATAGCATAATATAGTACGTCACATACCAGATATAGCATAGTATGGTACATCACATACCAGATATAGCATAGTATAGTACGTCACATACCAGATATAACATATATACCAGATATAGCATAGTATAGTACGTCACATACCAGATATAACATATATACCAGATATAGCATCGTATAGTACGTCACATACCAGATATAACATATATACCAGATATAACATAGTATAGTACGTCACATACCAGATATAGCATAGTATAGTAAGTCACATACCAGATATAACATATATACCAGATATAGCATAGTATAGTACTTCACATAACAGATATAACATATATACCAGATATAACATAGTATAGTACGTCACATACCAGATATAGCATAGTATAGTAAGTCACATACCAGATATAGCATATATACCAGATATAGCATAGTATAGTACGTCACATACCAGATATAATATAAATACTAGATACAGCATAGTATAGTACGTCACATACCAGATATAACATATATACCAGATATAGCATAGTATAGTACGTCATCTACCAGATATAGCATATATACCAGATATAGCATAGTATAGTACGTCACATACCAGATATAACATATATACCAGATATAACATATATACCAGATATAGCATAGTATAATACGTCACACACCAGATATAGCATAGTATAGTACGTCACATACCAGATATAACATATATACCAGATATAGCATAGTATTGTACGTCACATACCAGATATAACATATACACCAGATATAACATAGTATAGTACGTCACATACCAGATATAACATACATACCAGATATAGCATAGTATAGTACGTCACATACCAGATATAACATATATTCCAGATATAACATAGTATAGTACGTCACATACCAGATATAACATATATACTAGATATAGCATGGTATAGTACGTCACATACCAGATATAGCATAGTATAGTACGTCACATACCAGATATAACATAGCATAGTACGTCACATACCATATATAGCATAGTATAGTATGTCACATACCAGATATAGCATAGTATAGTACGTCACATACCATATATAGCATAGTATAGTACGTCACATACCAGATATAGCATAGTATAGTACGTCACATACCAGATATAACATAGTATAGTACGTCACATACCAGATATAGCATATATACCAGATATAGCAAGGTATACTACGTCACATACCAGATATAGCATAGTATAGTACATCACATACCATATATAGCATAGTATAGTACGTCACATACCAGATATAGCATAGTATAGTAGTCACATACCAGATATAGCATAGTATACTACGTCACATACCAGATATAGCATAGTATTGTACGTCACATACCAGATATAGCATAGTATAGTAGTCACATACCAGATATAGCATAGCATAGTACGTCACATACCAGATATAACATACATACCAGATATAGCAAAGTATAGTACGTCACATACCAGATATAGCATAGTATAGTACGTCACATACCAGACATAGCATAGTATAGTACGTCACATACCAGATATAGCATAGTATAGTACGTCACATACCAGATATAGCATAGTATAGTACGTCACATACCAGATATAGCATTGTATAGTACGTCACATACCAGATATAGCATAGTATAGTACGTCACATACCAGATATAGCATAGCATAGTACGTCACATACCAGATATAGCATAGTATAGTACGTCACATACCAGATATAGCATACTATAGTACGTCACATACCAGATATAGCCTAGTATAGTACGTCACATACCAGATATAGCATAGTATAGTACGTCACATACCAGATATAGCCTAGAATAGTACGTCACATACCAGATATAGCATAGTATAGTACGTCACACACCAGATATAACATATATACCAAATATAGCAAAGTATAGTACGTCACATACCAGATATAACATAGAATAGGACGTCACATACCAGATATAGCATAGTATAATACGTCACATACCAGATATAACATATATACCAGATATAGCATAGAATAGTACGTCACACACCAGATATAACATATATACCAGATATAGCATAGTATAGTACGTCACATACTAGATATAACATATATACCAGATATAGCATAGTATAGTACGTCACATACCAGATATAACATATATACCAGATATAACATAGAATAGTACGTCACATACCAGATATAACATATATACCAGATATAGCATAGTATAGTACGTCACATACCAGATATAACATATATACTAGATATAGCATAGTATAGTAAGTCAGACACCAGATATAGCATAGTATAGCACGTCACATACCAGATATAACATATATACCAGATATAGCATAGTATAGTACGTCGCATACCAGATATAACATATATACAAGATATAGCATAGTATAGTACGTCGCATACCAGATATAGAATAGTATAGTACGTCACATACCAGATATAGCATAGAATAATACGTCACATACCAGATATAGCATAGTATAGTACGTCACATACCAGATATAGCATAGTATAGTATGTCACATACCAGATATAGCATATTTACTTATAGGATGTAAGTCGAAAACGATCCAATATGGAAAATAGTGGATTGTGTGAAGTGAGTAGCTACACTAGGAAACCAGATATAACATAGCTACGTATAGTACGTCACAAAAGTCGAAAACGTGTAAACTAGTTGACATACTATGTGAGGCGCGTAGCTACCCTATGAACCCAGATATAACATAGCTACGACTGAATCAACTACTCTATGAAAGCAGATATAACATAGCTACGACTGAATCAACTACCCTATGGAACCAGATATAACATAGCTACGTATAGTATGTCACAAAAGTCGAAAACGTGTAAACTAGTTGACTATGTGAGGCGCGTAGCTACCCTATGAAACCAGATATAACATATATACGACTGAATAAACTACCCTATGAAACCAGATATAACATATATACGACTGAATAAACTACCCTATGAAACCAGATATAACATAGTTACGACTGAATAAACTACACTATGAAACCAGATATAACATACATACGACTGATTAAACTACACTATGGAACTAGATATAACATAGCTACGACTGAATCAACTACCCTATGAAACCAGATATAGCATATCTACGACTGAATCAACTACCCTATGAAACCAGATATAACATAGATACGACTGAATCAACTACCCTATGAAACCAGATATAACATAGATACGACTGAATCAACTACACAATGAACCAGATATAACATAGATACGACTGAATCAACTACCCTATGAAACCAGATATAACATAGATACGACTGAATCAACTACACAATGAACCAGATATAACATAGCTACGACTGAATCATCTACCCTATGAAACCAGATATAACATATCTCCGACTGAATCAACTACACAATGAACCAGATATAACATAGCTACGACTGAATCAACTACCCTATGAAACCAGATATAGCTTATACACGACTAAATCAACTACCCTATGAAACCAGATATAACATATCTCCGACTGAATCAACTACACAATGAACCAGATATAACATAGATACGACTGAATCAACTACCCTATGAAACCAGATATAACATAGATACGACTGAATCATCTACCCTATGAAACCAGATATAACATAGATACGACTGAATCAACTACACTATGAAACCAGATATAACATAGCTACGTATAATATGTCACAAAAGTCGAAAACGTGTAAACTAGTTGACTATGTGAGGCGCGTAGCTACCCTATGAAACCAGATATAGCTTATATACGACTCAATCGACTACCCTATGAAACCAGATATAACATAGATACGACTGAATCATTTACCCTATGAAACCAGATATAACATAGCTACGACTGAATCAACTGTACTATGAAACCAGATATAACATATATACGACTGAATAAACTACCCTATGAAACCAGATATAACATAGCTACGACTGAATCAACTGTACTATGAAACCAGATATAACATATATACGACTGAATAAACTACCCTATGAAACCAGATATAACATAGCTACGACTGAATAAACTACACCATGAAACCAAATATAACATAGCTACGACTGAATAAACTACACTATGAAACCAAATATAACATAGCTACGACTGAATAAACTAACCTACGACACGGTTCCCGAACACTGTTACGAGCCAGCTAGTCGTAAAAGAAGATTATTACAGGATAGTTCCATTTCCAAACGAAATTGGTGCAGTAGATGTAACATTTATTCCAATAAAAGCTACATCTGTTGACGAACATTTGTTTGTTACCAGGAAAGGGTGTGCATTAAATGTACAGGGTATTTGTGACGCTACTAACCTTTTCTGGAATCTGGTTGTTCATTACCCCGGATCTACCCATGATGCATATATATGGAACACTTATGCGGTATCGCAGTATCTTGACTTAGAACATCTACCGACTACGTGGTTGCTAGGCGACAGCGCATATCCATTAAAGACATATCTACTGACTCCTATTCTTCGACCTGGAAACGCTGCCGATACAACAGAACCAGTTGTGTAATAGAGAGAACCTTTGGAATTTGGAAATCAAGGTTTCGATGTCTCCACAAATCCGATGGCCACCTCATGTACACACCAAACAGATCTATCAAAATTATTTGTGCCACAGCAGTGTTGCATAACATGTGTGTTACTCGACGCATTCCACTACCAGAAGAGCCGGACGTCGATCCCCAGGATGACGAGGACGATAATGATGTAGATGATGACTATCATGGGGCGGGGCAAGATGTTTAAAGTTTCCACTACATACCTATAAGGGAAATGTTTGTTTTTGACGGACCGGGATAATTAACAAGGGGTTACTGATGGAATATCGGATTCAAATTATTTTGAAATCGGGCCAGCAGTTTCGGACAAGAAATTTATATTTAAAGGTTTTCCTTCCGGTTGTCATGGCAAGGCAAGCAGAGTTCTGCTGCATGGAATTCAATTCTTTGCAAAAAAATGATAACGATTATTCCGTTTCATTAACATTGGCCAAGCGGTTTAGGAGGAGATGTTGTTTTCAGCAAATGTTGACGACTTCGCACGAAAACAGAGAACACCGGACGCCGGACGAGAACTGACCACACTGGCTCACCATGCATGACCACTTCGTGTTCTTGTGAGACAACACCGGACGCCGGACACCGAACGCCGGACGAGAACTGACCACATTAGCTCACCATGCATGACCACTTCGTGTTCTTGTGAGACAACACCGGACGCCGGACGAGAACTGACCACACTGGCTCACCATGCATGACCACTTCGTGTTCTTGTGAGACAACACCGGACGCCAGAAACCGGACGCCGGACGAGAACTGACCACATTAGCTCACCATGCATGACCACTTCGTGTTCTTGTGATACAACACCGGACGCCGGACGAGAACTGACCACACTGGCTCACCATGCATGACCACTTCGTGTTCTTCTGAGACAACACCGGACGCCGGACGCCGGACGCCGGACGCCGGACGAGAACTGACCACACTGGCTCACCATGCAGTACCACTTCGTGTTCTTGTGAGACAACCTGAACAGTTACAAGTAGTATGATTAACTTATGAACACGGACTTAAAATAAACATGCATTCGTTGAATTGATATCCCCCGCTGAAAAGGGATGTTAAACATAATCTATTTATGGTAGCAGTCGGCCATCTTGGATCTAATAAAAACATATTGACATATGAATATGCATCGCAATGACCTAAATATATCTGACAAATTTCATGAAGGTACCTCATGCGGTATTCCCAGAAATGCATGTTAAACATAATCTATTTATAGTACCAGTGGCCATCTTAGATGCAATGAAAACACGTTTACGCTTTTTTTGCGCATAGGTGTTCACCACAATGTCCTAAGCACGTCCGAAAACAATCATGAAAGCTATTTCAAAATCCATCACACGGTTTAGGACGTATACTCCGAAGACAACATTTTCGTCCAGATTTTGACATTAGACATCAAAGTGTGACCTTGACCTTGGACCTAGGGACACGGGTGCTGTACATTACATGTTGTCTCATCATGGTGAATATGTGTGCCAGTGTACTTGAAACTCCATCATACAATGGCTTAGGATTTATACTACAGACACACAATTTTGATCCCAATTTTGACCGTTGACCTCTAAATGTGACCTTGACCTTGGACTTATGAATATTGCTTTGCGTATGACATGTCGCATCATCATGTTGAACAGTTGTGGCAAGCAATTAGAAAATACACCATACCGTTTAGGATTTATACTGCAGATACACACGTTTAGTCCCAATGTTATTATTATCAAGAAGAAGAAGAATGCTTTATTAAGACTTAAACTTTACAGTTTCTCGTCTGTAAAATTTAAACATATTTACAATATATATAGTACAATATTATGATATATGCAATCATGATGAGGATGGACAAATGATGTAATGATTATGGACATACATGGAAAAATAATGACGGTTACGGTTACGATTGTAAATTACGATTTTCTACCAGCGCGCCAAAGTTTGTTTCGAGCGATCACTTTAAGGCGACCTTAACTCACGAACTCTTAAAGTTTGAGAGATCGGGCCCAGGCTATTGGAAGGCATTCGAAGCGCTCAAATAGCTATCGGTCCGCAGAAAGTCTCTCGGTCTCTGAAGACGTGGCCCGAGCAAGGCTGAAGAAGCAGGTTATCTGGCAGATCTACCTTCCGGCTCCTCGTCGCATTCCAAAAATTGAACATTTCTAATCCGATTGATGTCCATGAATCCTGCCTCCTGGTTCTCCCGCAAGTATGCGCTCACGGTTGTCGAAGTGGCCTCACTCCTGCCTCCTGGTTCTGCCGCATGACAAGTATGCGCTCACGGTTGTCGAAGTGGCCTCACTCACGATGTAATGGCCAAGCCACTGGCCACAAAAGACGACCACAGGACAACATAAAGGCCAAAGCGGTGGCATAACAGCTCTCCTTTGTGGTTATTGGTCGACCCGTTAGATTGTCGGAACAAAGGTTTCCCATCTGCCTCGGTGTGGGAGTCCGCTACATCTACCAGCCAAGTTCTGCAGCTCCTCCATTTCGGTTGCACACCATGCAGGAAAGTCGTGCGTTGTTTCCTCTGCAATGGAGTTTGCTATTATCCAACTGCTTGGTTATCTCGATGTAGCAGGCGGCACAGAGGACGTCATTCAATATCATGATATCAATGACGCGTATTATATGTTGGTTTTGAAACCATTGCCTACGTCAGTGCTGTGATAGCCGTGGAGCTTATGCCCACACTTTTTTCTGGCAGCTCGTCAAAGGCCAGTGGAGGTGGGTTTTCTGGGGATGGACATCATCGATCGAGCTGGCGGGGTTACTGGACTCGGCTCAAATCGACTGTCTCAGGTTATTCTATTGAAGATAGTCGTTTCTAATTTAAAAAATAGTTGATGGTTGGTGAGATCATCTCCCGTGTCACGATAGTGCAGCCGTTTAGTACATCAACTTGTGTAAAATCTAGTGTGACAATAATTGAAAATATGTATATTGTGAAAGAAAAATAGGATAAGACTAATAAACAGGTATTACAGTAGAGTGAAATATTGCACTCGCCCCCTCACCATGGCTAGTAGAGTGAAATACTACACTCGCCCGCTCACCATGGCTAGTAGAGTGAAATACTGCACTCGCCCGCTCACCATGGCTAGTAGAGTGAAATATTGCACTCGACCGCTCACCATGGCTAGTGGAGTAAACTATTGCACTCGCCCGCTCACCATGGCTAGTAGAGTGAAATATTGCACTCGCTCGCTCACCATGGCTAGTAGAGTGAAATATTGCACTCGCCCGCTCACCATGGCTAGTATAGTAAACTATTGCACTCGCCCGCTCACCATGGCTAGTATAGTAAACTATTGCACTCGCCCGCTCACCATTGCTGGTAGAGTAAACTATTGCACTCGCCCTCTCACCACGGCTGGTATAGTAAAATTGCACTCGCCCGCTCACCATGGCTAGTATAGTAAACTATTGCACTCGCCGCTCACAATGGCTAGTAGAGTAAACTATTGCACTCGCCCGCTCACCACGGCTAGTATAGTAAACTATTGCACTCGCCCACTCACCATGGCTAGTAGAGTGAAATATTGCACTCGCCCGCTCACCATGGCTAGTAGAGTGAACTATTGCACTCGCCCACTCACCATGGCTAGTAGAGTGAAATATTGCACTCGCCCGCTCGCCATGGCTAGTAGAGTGAACTATTGCACTCGCCCACTCACCATGGCTAGTAGAGTGAAATACTGCACTCGCCCGCTCACCATGGCTAGTACAGTGAAATACTACACTCGCCCGCTTACCATGGCTAGTAGAGTGAAATATCGCACTCGCCCGCTCACCATGGCTAGAAGAGTGAAATACTGCACTCGCCCGCTCACCATGGCTAGTAGAATGAAATATTGCACTCGCCCGCTCACCATGGCTAGTAGAGTGAAATATTGCACTCGCCCGCTCACCATGGCTAGTATAGTAAACTATTGCACTCGCCCGCTCACAATGGCTAGTATAGTAAACTATTGCACTCGCCCGCTCACCATGCCTAGTATAGTAAACTATTGCACTCGCCCACTCACCATGGCTAGTAGAGTGAAATATTGCACTCGCCCGCTCACCATGGCTAGCATAGTAAACTATTGCACTCGCCCGCTCACCATGGCTAGTATAGTAAACTATTGCACTCGCCCGCTCACCATGGCTAGTATCGTAAACTATTGCACTCGCCCGCTCACCATGGCTAGTATAGTAAACTATTGCACTCGCCCGTTCACCATGGCTAGTATCGTAAACTATTGCACTCGCCCGCTCACCATGGCTAGTAGAGTAAGCTATTGCACTCGCACGCTCACCATGGCTAGTATAGTAAACTATTGCACTCGCCCGTTCACCATGGCTAGTATGGTAAACTATTGCACTCGCCCGCTCACCATGGCTAGTATAGTAAACTATTGCACTCGCCCGCTCACCATGGCTAGTATAGTAAACTATTGCACTCGCCCGTTCACCATGGCTAGTATCGTAAACTATTGCACTCGCCCGCTCACCATGGCTAGTAGAGTAAGCTATTGCACTCGCACGCTCACCATGGCTAGTATGGTAAACTATTGCACTCGCCCGCTCACCAAGGCTAGTATAGTAAACTATTGCACTCGCCCGCTCACCATGGCTAGCATAGTAAACTATTGCACTCGCCCGCTCACCATGGCTAGTACAGTGAACTATTGCACTCGCCCGCTCACCATGGCTATTATAGTAAACTATTGCACTCGCCCGCTCACCATGGCTAGTATAGTAAACTATTGCACTCCCCGCTCACCACGGCTAGTATAGTAAACTATTACACTCGCCCGTTCACCACGGCTAGTATAGTAAACTATTGCACTCGCCCGCTCACCATGGCTAGTAGAGTAAACTATTGCACTCGCTTGCTCACCATGGCTAGTATAGTAAACTATTACACTCGCCCGCTCACCATGGCTAGTATAGTAAACTATTACACTCGCCCGCTCACCACGGCTAGTATAGTAAACTATTGCACTCGCCCGCTCACCATGGCTAGTATAGTAAACTATTGCACTTGCCCGCTCACCATGGCTAGTATAGTAAACTATTGCACTCGCCCGCTCACCATGGCTAGTATAGTAAACTATTGCACTCGCCCGCTCACCATTGCTAGTATAGTAAACTATTGCACTCGCCCGCTCACCATGGCTAGTATAGTAAACTATTGCACTCCCCGCTCACCATGGCTAGTATAGTAAACTATTACACTCGCCCGCTCACCATGGCTAGTATAGTAAACTATTGCACTCGCCCACACACCACGGCTAGCATAGTAAACTATTTCACTCGCCCGCTCACCACGGCTAGTATAGTAAACTATTGCACTCGCCCGCTCACCATGGCTAGTATAGTAAACTACTGCACTCGCCCACTCACCACGGCTAGCATAGTAAACTATTGCACTCGCCCGCTCACCACGGCTAGTATTGTAAACTATTGCACTTGCCCACTCACCATGGCTAGTATAGTAAAATATTGCACTCGCCCACTCACCATGGCTAGTATAGTAAACTATTGCACTCGCCCGCTCACCATGGCTAGTACAGTGAAATACTACACTCGCCCGCTCACCATGGCTAGTAGAGTGAAATATTGCACTCGCCCGTTCACCATGGCTAGTATAGTAAACTATTGCACTCGCCCGCTCACCATGGCTAGTAGAGTGAAATACTGCACTCGCCAGCTCACCATGGCTAGTACAGTGAAAAACTACACTCGCCCGCTCACAATGGCTAGTAGAGTGAAATATTGCACTCGCCCGCTCACCATGGCTAGAAGAGTGAAATACTGCACTCGCCCGCTCACCATGGCTAGTAGAATGAAATATTGCACTCGCCCGCTCACCATGGCTAGTAGAGTGAAATATTGCACTCGCCCGCTCACCATGGCTAGTATAGTAAACTATTGCACTCGCCCGCTCACCATGGCTAGTATAGTAAACTATTGCACTCGCCCGCTCACCATGGCTAGTATAGTAAACTATTGCACTCGCCCGCTCACCATGGCTAGTATAGTAAACTATTACACTCGCCCGCTCACCATGGCTAGTATAGTAAACTATTGCACTCGCCCGCTCACCATGGCTAGTATAGTAAACTATTACACTCGCCCGCTCACCACGGCTAGTATAGTAAACTATTGCACTCGCCCGCTCACCACGGCTAGTATAGTAAACTACTGCACTCGCCCACTCACCACGGCTAGCATAGTAAACTATTTCACTCGCCCACTCACCACGGCTAGTATAGTAAACTATTGCACTCGCCCGCTCACCATGGCTAGTAAAAACACCACCCCCACCACCACCACATAGTAAACTATTGCACTCGCCCGCTCACCACGGCTAGTATAGTAAACTATTGCACTCGCCCGCTCACCATGGCTAGTATTGTAAACTATTGCACTTGCCCACTCACCATGGCTAGTATAGTAAACTATTGCACTCGCCCGCTCACCACGGCTAGTATAGTAAACTATTGCACTCCCCGCTCACCATGGCTAGTATAGTAAACAATTGCACTCGCCCGCTCCCATGGCTAGTACAGTGAAATACTACACTCGCCCGCTCACCATGGCTAGTAGAGTGAAATATTGCACTCGCCCGTTCACCATGGCTAGTATAGTAAACTATTGCACTCGCCCGCTCACCATGGCTAGTAGAGTGAAATACTGCACTCGCCCGCTCACCATGGCTAGTACAGTGAAATACTACACTCGCCCGCTCACCATGGCTAGTAGAGTGAAATATTGCACTCGCCCGCTCACCATGGCTAGAAGAGTGAAATACTGCACTCGCCCGCTCACCATGGCTAGTAGAATGAAATATTGCACTCGCCCGCTCACCATGGCTAGTAGAGTGAAATATTGCACTCGCCCGCTCACCATGGCTAGTATAGTAAACTATTGCACTCGCCCGCTCACAATGGCTAGTATAGTAAACTAGTGCACTCGCCCGCTCACCATGCCTAGTATAGTAAACTATCGCACTCGCCCACTCACCATGGCTAGTAGAGTGAAATATTGCTCTCGCCCGCTCACCATGGCTAGCATAGTAAACTATTGCACTCGCCCGCTCACCATGGCTAGTTTAGTAAACTATTGCACTCGCCCGCTCACCATGGCTAGTATAGTAAACTATTGCACTCGCCCGCTCACCATGGCTAGTATCGTAAAATATTGCACTCGCCCGCTCACCATGGCTAGTAGAGAAAGCTATTGCACTCGCACGCTCACCATGGCTAGTATGGTAAACTATTGCACTCGCCCGCTCACCACGGCTAGTATAGTAAACTATTGCACTCGCCCGCTCACCATGGCTAGCATAGTAAACTATTGCACTCGCCCGCTCACCATGGCTAGTACAGTGAACTATTGCACTCGCCCGCTCACCATGGCTATTATAGTAAACTATTGCACTCGCCCGCTCACCATGGCTAGTATAGTAAACTATTGCACTCGCCCACTCACCATGGCTAGTAGAGTGAAATATTGCACTCGCCCGCTCGCCATGGCTAGTAGAGTGAACTATTGCACTCGCCCACTCACCATGGCTAGTAGAGTGAAATACTGCACTCGCCCGCTCACCATGGCTAGTACAGTGAAATACTACACTCGCCCGCTTACCATGGCTAGTAGAGTGAAATATCGCACTCGCCCGCTCACCATGGCTAGAAGAGTGAAATACTGCACTCGCCCGCTCACCATGGCTAGTAGAATGAAATATTGCACTCGCCCGCTCACCATGGTTAGTAGAGTGAAATATTGCACTCGCCCGCTCACCATGGCTAGTATAGTAAACTATTGCACTCGCCCGCTCACAATGGCTAGTATAGTAAACTATTGCACTCGCCCGCTCACCATGCCTAGTATAGTAAACTATTGCACTCGCCCACTCACCATGGCTAGTAGAGTGAAATATTGCACTCGCTCGCTCACCATGGCTAGTATAGTAAACTATTGCACTCGCCCGCTCACCATGGCTAGTATAGTAAACTATTGCACTCGCCCGCTCACAATGGCTAGTATAGTAAACTATTGCACTCGCCCGCTCACCATGCCTAGTATAGTAAACTATTGCACTCGCCCGCTCACCATGGCTAGTATAGTAAACTATTGCACTCGCCCGCTCACAATGGCTAGTATAGTAAACTATTGCACTCGCCCGCTCACCACGGCTAGTATAGTAAACTATTACACTCGCTCGCTCACCACGGCTAGTATAGTAAACTATTGCACTCGCCCGCTCACCATGGCTAGTAGAGTAAACTATTGCACTCGCCCGCTCACCATGGCTAGCATAGTAAACTATTACACTCGCCCGCTTACCATGGCTAGTATATTAAACTATTGCACTCGCCCGCTCACCATGGCTAGTATAGTAAACTATTACACTCGCCCGTTCACCACGTCTAGTATAGTAAACTATTGCACTCGCCCGCTCACCATGGCTAGTATAGTAAACTATTGCACTCGCCCGCTCACCATGGCTAGTATAGTAAACTATTGCACTCGCCCACTCACCATGGCTAGTATAGTAAACTATTGCACTCGCCCGCTACCACGGCTAGTATAGTAAACTATTGCACTCCCCGCTCACCATGGCTAGTATAGTAAACTATTGCACTCGCCCGCTCACCATGGCTAGTACAGTGAAATACTACACTCGCCCGCTCACCATGGCTAGTAGAGTGAAATATTGCACTCGCCCGTTCACCATGGCTAGTATAGTAAACTATTGCACTCGCCCGCTCACCATGGCTAGTAGAGTGAAATACTGCACTCGCCCGCTCACCATGGCTAGTACAGTGAAATACTACACTCGCCCGCTCACCATAGCTAGTAGAGTGAAATATTGCACTCGCCCGCTCACCATGGCTAGAAGAGTGAAATACTGCACTCGCCCGCTCACCATGGCTAGTAGAATGAAATATTGCACTCGCCCGCTCACCATGGCTAGTAGAGTGAAATATTACACTCGCCCGCTCACCGTGGCTAGTATAGTAAACTATTGCACTCGCCCGCTCACAATGGCTAGTATAGTAAACTAGTGCACTCGCCCGCTCACCATGCCTAGTATAGTAAACTATCGCACTCGCCCACTCATCATGGCTAGTAGAGTGAAATATTGCTCTCGCCCGCTCACCATGGCTAGCATAGTAAACTATTGCACTCGCCCGCTCACCATGGCTAGTATAGTAAACTATTGCACTCGCCCGCTCACCATGGCTAGTATCGTAAACTATTGCACTCGCCCGCTCACCATGGCTAGTATAGTAAACTATTGCACTCGCCCGGTCACCATGGCTAGTATCGTACACTATTGCGCTC
>CM026396.1:3145737-3187489 GCA_014843695.1 Archivesica marissinica
CTAATATAAGTGGAAGCTTACTCCCCGTAAACATACCGGACAAAAGTACCAGGGCTAATATAAGTGGAAGCTTACTCCCCGTAAACATACCGGACAAAAGTACCAGGGCTAATATAAGCGGAAGCTTACTCCCCGTAAACATACCGGACAAAAGTACCAGGGCTAATATAAACGGAAGCTTACTCCCCGTAAACATACCGGACAAAAGAACCAGGGCTAATATAAGTGGAAGATTACCCCCCGTAAACATACCGGACAAAAGTACCAGGGCTAATATAAGCGGAAGCTTACTCCCCGTAAACATATCGGACAAAAGTACCAGGGCTAATATAGGCGGAAGCTTACTCCCCGTAAACATACCGGACAAAAGTACCAGGGCTAATATAAGTGGAAGCTTACTCCCCGTAAACATACCGGACAAAAGTACCAGGGCTAATATAAGCGGAAGCTTACTCCCCGTAAACATACCGGACATAAGTACCAGGGCTAATATAAACGGAAGCTTACTCCCCGTAAACATACTGGACAAAAGTACCAGGGCTAATATAAGCGGAAGCTTACTACTCGTAAACATACCGGACAAAAGTACCAGGGCTAATATAAACGGAAGCTTACTCCCCGTAAACATACCGGACAAAAGAACCAGGGCTAATATAAGTGGAAGATTACTCCCCCGTAAACATACTTGTCAAAAGTACCAGGGCTAATATAAGCGGAAGCTTACTCCCCGTAAACATACCGGACAAAAGTACCAGGGCTAATATAAGTGGAAGCTTACTCCCCGTAAACATACCGGACAAAAGTACCAGGGCTAATATAAGCGGAAGCTTACTCCCCGTAAACATACCGGACATAAGTACCAGGGCTAATATAGGCGGAAGCTTACTCCCCGTAAACATACCGGACAAAAGTAACAGGGCTAATATAACTGGAAGCTTACTCCCCGTAAACATACCGGACATAAGTACCAAGACTAATATAAGCATAAGCTTACTCCCCGTAAACATACCGGACAAAAGTACCAAGACTAATATAAGCATAAGCTTACTCCCCGTAAACATACCGGACATAAGTACCAAGACTAATATAAGCATAAGCTTACTCCCCGTAAACATACCGGACATAAGTACCAAGACTAATATAAGCATAAGCTTACTCCCCGTAAACATACCGGACAAAAGTACCAAGACTAATATAAGCATAAGCTTACTCCCCGTAAACATACCGGACATAAGTACCAAGACTAATATAAGTGGAAGCTTACTCCCGTAAACATACCGGACATAAGTACCAAGACTAATATAAGTGGAAGCTTACTCCCGTAAACATACCGGACATAAGTACCAAGACTAATATAAACGGAAGCTTACTCCCGTAAACATACGGGACAAAAGTACCAGGGTAATATAAACTGAAGCTTACTCCCCCCGTAAACATACCGGACAAAAGTACCAGGGCTAATATAAACGGAAGCTTACTCCCCATAAACATACCGGACAAAAGTACCAGGGCTAATATAAACGGAAGCTTACTCCCCGTAAACATACGGGACAAAAGTACCAGGGTAATATAAACTGAAGCTTACTCCCCCCGTAAACATACCGGACAAAAGTACCAGGGCTAATATAAGCGGAAGCTTACTCCCCATAAACATACTGGACAAAAGTACCAGGGCTAATATAAACGGAAGCTTACCGTAAACATACCGGACAAAAGTACCAGGGCTAATATAAACGGAAGCTTACTCCCCGTAAACATACCGGACAAAAGTACCAGGGCTAATAAGTGGAAGCTTACTCCCCGTAAACATACCGGACAAAAGTACCAGGGCTAATAAGTGGAAGCTTACTCCCCGTAAACATACCGGACAAAAGTACCAGGGCTAATATAAGCGGAAGCTTACTCCCCGTAAACATACCGGACAAAAGTACCAGGGCTAATATAAGTGGAAGATTACTCCCCGTAAACATACCGGACAAAAGTACCAGGGCTAATATAAGCGGAAGCTTACTCCCCGTAAACATACCGGACAAAAGTACCAGGGCTAATATAAACGGAAGCTTACTCCCCGTAAACATACCGGACAAAAGTACCAGGGCTAATATAAGTGGAAGATTACTCCCCGTAAACATACCGGACAAAAGTACCAGGGCTAATATAAGTGGAAGATTACTCCCCGTAAACATACCGGACAAAAGTACCAGGGCTAATATAAGCGGAAGCTTACTCTCCCCGTAAACATACCGGACAAAAGTACCAGGGCTAATATAAGCGGAAGCTTACTCCCCGTAAACATACCGGACAAAAGTACCAGGGCTAATATAAGTGGAAGCTTACTCCCCGTAAACATACCGGACAAAAGTACCAGGGCTAATATAAACGGAAGCTTACTCCCCGTAAAACAGCTAGTTTCAGTAATGATCATTGTTGTTAGTTAGTATGCCGAATGTATTTATCGATATTGTTACAATCATTACCATTGTTGACAGTACCATTGTTGACATTACCATTGTTGACATTACCATTGTTGACATTACCATTGTTGACATTACCATTGTTGACAGTACCATTGTTGTCATTACCATTGTTGACATTACCATTGTTGACATTACCATTGCTGACATTACCATTGTTGACAGTACCATTGTTGTCAGTGCCATTGTTGACATTACCAATGCTGACATTACCATTGTTGACATTACCATTGTTGACATTACCAATGCTGACATTACCATTGCTGACATTACCAATGCTGACATGACCATTGCTGACATTACCATTGTTGACAGTACCATTGTTGTCAGTACCATTGTTGACATTACCATTGTTGACATTACCATTGTTGACATTACCAATGCTGACATTACCATTGTTGACAGTACCATTGTTGACATTACCATTGTTGACATTACCATTGTTGACATTACCATTGTTGACAGTACCATTGTTGACATTACCATTGTTGACATTACCATTGTTTTGACAGTACCATTGTTGACATTACCATTGTTGACATACCATTGTTGACATTACCATTGTTGACATTACCATTGTTGACATTACCATTGTTGACAGTACCATTGTTGTCAGTACCATTGTTGACATTACCATTGTTGACATTACCATTGTTGACATTACCATTGTTGACAGTACCATTGTTGACAGTACCATTGTTGACATTACCATTGTTGACATTACCATTGTTGACATTACCATTGTTGACATTACCATTGTTGACATTACCATTGTTGACATTACCATTGTTGACAGTACCATTGTTGACATTACCATTGTTGACAGTACCATTGTTGACATTACCATTGTTGACATTACCATTGTTGACATACCATTGTTGACATACCATGTTGACATACCTTGTTGACATACCATTGTTGACATTACCATTGTTGACATTACCATTGTTGACATTACCATTGTTGACATTACCATTGTTGACATTACCATTGTTGACATTACCATTGCTGACATTACCATTGTTGACATTACCATTGTTGACATTACCATTGTTGACATTACCATTGCTGACATTACCATTGTTGACATTACCATTGTTGACATTACCATTGTTGACATTACCATTGTTGACATTACCATTGTTGACATTACCATTGCTGACATTACCATTGTTGACATTACCATTGTTGACATTACCATTGTTGACATTACCATTGTTGACATTACCATTGTTGACATTACCATTGTTGACAGTACCATTGTTGACATTACCATTGTTGACAGTACCATTGTTGACATTACCATTGTTGACATTACCATTGTTGACAGTACCATTGTTGTCATTACCATTGTTGACATTACCATTGTTGACAGTACCATTGTTGACATTACCATTGTTGACAGTACCATTGTTGACATTACCATTGTTGACATTACCATTGTTGACAGTACCATTGTTGACATTACCATTGTTGACATTACCATTGTTGACAGTACCATTGTTGACATTACCATTGTTGACATTACCATTGTTGACAGTACCATTGTTGACATTACCATTGTTGACATTACCATTGTTGACAGTACCATTGTTGACATTACCATTGTTGACATTACCATTGTTGACAGTACCATTGTTGACATTACCATTGTTGACAGTACCATTGTTGACATTACCATTGTTGACATTACCATTGTTGACAGTACCATTGTTGACATTACCATTGTTGACATTACCATTGTTGACATTACCATTGTTGACAGTACCATTGTTGACATTACCATTGTTGACATTACCATTGTTGACATTACCATTGTTGACATTACCATTGTTGACATTGTTGACATTACCATTGTTGACAGTACCATTGTTGACATTACCATTGTTGACATTACCATTGTTGACATTACCATTGTTGACAGTACCATTGTTGACAGTACCATTGTTGACATTACCATTGTTGACATTACCATTGTTGACATTACCATTGTTGACAGTACCATTGTTGACATTACCATTGTTGACATTACCATTGTTGACATTACCATTGTTGACATTACCATTGTTGACATTACCATTGTTGACATTACCATTGTTGACATTACCATTGTTGACAGTACCATTGTTGACATTACCATTGTTGACATTACCATTGTTGACATTACCATTGTTGACATTACCATTGTTGACATTACCATTGTTGACATTACCATTGTTGACATTACCATTGTTGACATTACCATTGTTGACATACCATGTGCTTACCATTGTTGACATTACCATTGTTGACATACCATTGTTGACATTACCATTGTTGACATTACCATTGTTGACATTACCATTGTTGTCAGTACCATTGTTGACATTACCATTGTTGACATTACCATTGTTGACATTACCATTGTTGACATTACCAATGCTGACATTACCATTGTTGACATTACCAATGTGACATTACCATTGTTGACAGTACCATTGTTGACATTACCATTGTTGACATTACCATTGTTGACATTACCATTGTTGACATTACCATTGTTGACATTACCATTGTTGACATTACCATTGTTGACATTACCAATGCTGACATTACCATTGTTGACATTACCATTGTTGACATTACCATTGTTGACATTACCATTGTTAACATTACCATTGTTGACATTACCATTGTTGACATTACCATTGTTGACAGTACCATTGCTGACATTACCATTGCTGACATTACCATTGTTGACATTACCATTGTTGACATTACCATTGTTGACAGTACCATTGCTGACATTACCATTGCTGACATTACCATTGTTGACAGTACCATTGTTGTCAGTGCCATTGTTGACATTACCAATGCTGACATTACCATTGTTGACATTACCATTGTTGACATTACCAATGCTGACATTACCATTGCTGACATTACCAATGCTGACATGACCATTGCTGACATTACCATTGTTGACAGTACCATTGTTGTCAGTACCATTGTTGACATTACCATTGTTGACATTACCATTGTTGACATTACCAATGCTGACATTACCATTGTTGACAGTACCATTGTTGACATTACCATTGTTGACATTACCATTGTTGACATTACCATTGTTGACAGTACCATTGTTGACATTACCATTGTTGACATTACCATTGTTTTGACATTACCATTGTTGACATTACCATTGTTGACAGTACCATTGTTGACATTACCATTGTTGTCATTACCATTGTTGACATTACCATTGCTGACATTACCATTGCTGACATTACCATTGTTGACAGTACCATTGTTGTCAGTACCATTGTTGACATTACCATTGTTGACATTACCATTGTTGACATTACCATTGTTGACATTACCAATGCTGACATTACCATTGTTGACATTACCAATGCTGAAATTACCAGTGTTGACAGTACCATTGTTGACATTACCATTGTTGACAGTACCATTGTTGACATTACCATTGTTGACAGTACCATTGTTGACAGTACCAGTGTTGACATTACCATTGCTGACATTACCATTGTTGACATTACCAATGCTGACATTACCATTGTTGACATTACCATTGTTGACATTACCAATGCTGACATTACCATTGCTGACATTACCAATGCTGACATGACCATTGTTGACATTACCATTGTTGACATTACCAATGCTGACATTACCATTGTTGACATTACCATTGTTGACAGTACCATTGTTGACATTACCAATGCTGACCTTACCATTGTTGACATTACCATTGTTGACATTACCAATGCTGACATTACCATTGTTGACATTACCATTGTTGACATTACCATTGTTGACATTACCATTGTTGACATTACCATTGTTGACATTACCATTGTTGACAGTACCATTGTTGACATTACCATTGTTGACAGTACCATTGTTGACATTACCATTGTTGACATTACCATTGTTGACATTACCATTGTTGACAGTACCATTGTTGACAGTACCATTGTTGACATTACCATTGTTGACATTACCATTGTTGACAGTACCATTGTTGACAGTACCATTGTTGACAGTACCATTGTTGACATTACCATTGTTGACAGTACCATTGTTGACATTACCATTGTTGACAGTACCATTGTTGACATTACCATTGTTGACATTACCATTGTTGACATTACCATTGTTGACAGTACCATTGTTGACAGTACCATTGTTGACAGTACCATTGTTGACATTACCATTGTTGACAGTACCATTGTTGACAGTACCATTGTTGACAGTACCATTGTTGACATTACCTTTGTTGACAGTACCATTGTTGACATTACCATTGTTGACATTACCATTGTTGACAGTACCATTGTTGACATTACCATTGTTGTCATTACCATTGTTGACATTACCATTGCTGACATTACCATTGTTGACAGTACCATTGTTGTCATTACCATTGTTGACATTACCATTGCTGACATTACCATTGTTGACAGTACCATTGTTGACATTACCATTGTTGACATTACCATTGTTGTCATTACCATTGTTGACATTACCATTGCTGACATTACCATTGTTGACAGTACCATTGTTGACATTACCATTGTTGACATTACCATTGTTGACATTACCATTGTTGACAGTACCATTGTTGTCATTACCATTGTTGACATTACCATTGTGACATTACCATTGTTGACAGTACCATTGTTGACATTACCATTGTTGACATTACCATTGTTGACATTACCATTGTTGACAGTACCATTGTTGTCATTACCATTGTTGACATTACCATTGTTGACATTACCATTGTTGACATTACCATTGTTGACATTACCATTGTTGACATTACCATTGTTGACATTACCATTGTTGACAGTACCATTGTTGACATTACCATTGTTGACATTACCATTGTTGACATTACCATTGTTGACATTACCATTGTTGACATTACCATTGTTGACAGTACCATTGTTGACATTACCATTGTTGACATTACCATTGTTGCAGTACCATCATTGTTGACATTACCATTGTTGACATTACCATTGTTGACATTACCATTGTTGCAGTACCATTGTTGACATTACCATTGTTGACATTACCATTGTTGACATTACCATTGTTGACATTACCATTGTTGACATTACCATTGTTGACATTACCATTGTTGACATTACCATTGTTGACATTACCATTGTTGACATACCATTGTTGACATTACCATTGTTGACATTACCATTGTTGACATTACCATTGTTGACAGTACCATTGTTGACATTACCATTGTTGACATTACCATTGTTGACATTACCATTGTTGACATTACCATTGTTGACATTACCATTGTTGACATTACCATTGTTGACATTACCATTGTTGACATTACCATTGTTGACATTACCATTGTTGACATTACCATTGTTGACATTACCATTGTTGACATTACCATTGTTGACATTACCATTGTTGACATTACCATTGTTAACATTACCATTGTTGACATTACCATTGTTGACATTACCATTGTTGACAGTACCATTGCTGACATTACCATTGCTGACATTACCATTGTTGACATTACCATTGTTGACATTACCATTGTTGACAGTACCATTGCTGACATTACCATTGCTGACATTACCATTGTTGACAGTACCATTGTTGTCAGTGCCATTGTTGACATTACCAATGCTGACATTACCATTGTTGACATTATCATTGTTGACATTACCAATGCTGACATTACCATTGCTGACATTACCAATGCTGACATGACCATTGCTGACATTACCATTGTTGACAGTACCATTGTTGTCAGTACCATTGTTGACATTACCATTGTTGACATTACCATTGTTGACATTACCAATGCTGACATTACCATTGTTGACAGTACCATTGTTGACATTACCATTGTTGACATTACCATTGTTGACATTACCATTGTTGACAGTACCATTGTTGACATTACCATTGTTGACATTACCATTGTTTTGACATTACCATTGTTGACATTACCATTGTTGACAGTACCATTGTTGACATTACCATTGTTGTCATTACCATTGTTGACATTACCATTGCTGACATTACCATTGCTGACATTACCATTGTTGACAGTACCATTGTTGTCAGTACCATTGTTGACATTACCATTGTTGACATTACCATTGTTGACATTACCATTGTTGACATTACCAATGCTGACATTACCATTGTTGACATTACCAATGCTGAAATTACCAGTGTTGACAGTACCATTGTTGACATTACCATTGTTGACAGTACCATTGTTGACATTACCATTGTTGACAGTACCATTGTTGACAGTACCAGTGTTGACATTACCATTGCTGACATTACCATTGTTGACATTACCAATGCTGACATTACCATTGTTGACATTACCATTGTTGACATTACCAATGCTGACATTACCATTGCTGACATTACCAATGCTGACATGACCATTGTTGACATTACCATTGTTGACATTACCAATGCTGACATTACCATTGTTGACATTACCATTGTTGACAGTACCATTGTTGACATTACCAATGCTGACCTTACCATTGTTGACATTACCATTGTTGACATTACCAATGCTGACATTACCATTGTTGACATTACCATTGTTGACATTACCATTGTTGACATTACCATTGTTGACATTACCATTGTTGACATTACCATTGTTGACAGTACCATTGTTGACATTACCATTGTTGACAGTACCATTGTTGACATTACCATTGTTGACAGTACCATTGTTGACATTACCATTGTTGACATTACCATTGTTGACATTACCATTGTTGACAGTACCATTGTTGACAGTACCATTGTTGACATTACCATTGTTGACATTACCATTGTTGACAGTACCATTGTTGACAGTACCATTGTTGACAGTACCATTGTTGACATTACCATTGTTGACAGTACTATTGTTGACATTACCATTGTTGACAGTACCATTGTTGACATTACCATTGTTGACATTACCATTGTTGACATTACCATTGTTGACAGTACCATTGTTGACAGTACCATTGTTGACAGTACCATTGTTGACATTACCATTGTTGACAGTACCATTGTTGACAGTACCATTGTTGACAGTACCATTGTTGACATTACCATTGTTGACAGTACCATTGTTGACATTACCATTGTTGACATTACCATTGTTGACAGTACCATTGTTGACATTACCATTGTTGTCATTACCATTGTTGACATTACCATTGCTGACATTACCATTGTTGACAGTACCATTGTTGTCATTACCATTGTTGACATTACCATTGCTGACATTACCATTGTTGACAGTACCATTGTTGACATTACCATTGTTGACATTACCATTGTTGTCATTACCATTGTTGACATTACCATTGCTGACATTACCATTGTTGACAGTACCATTGTTGACATTACCATTGTTGACATTACCATTGTTGACATTACCATTGTTGACAGTACCATTGTTGTCATTACCATTGTTGACATTACCATTGTTGACATTACCATTGTTGACAGTACCATTGTTGACATTACCATTGTTGACATTACCATTGTTGACATTACCATTGTTGACAGTACCATTGTTGTCATTACCATTGTTGACATTACCATTGTTGACATTACCATTGTTGACAGTACCATTGTTGACATTACCATTGTTGACAGTACCATTGTTGACATTACCATTGTTGACAGTACCATTGTTGACATTACCATTGTTGACATTACCATTGTTGACATTACCATTGTTGACATTACCATTGTTGACATTGTTGACATTACCATTGTTGACAGTACCATTGTTGACATTACCATTGTTGACATTACCATTGTTGTCATTACCATTGTTGACAGTACCATTGTTGTCAGTACCATTGTTGACATTAACATTGTTGACATTACCATTGTTGACATTACCATTGTTGACATTACCATTGTTGACAGTACCATTGTTGACAGTACCATTGTTGTCATTACCATTGTTGACATTACCATTGCTGACATTACCATTGTTGACAGTACCATTGTTGACATTACCATTGTTGACATTACCATTGTTGACATTACCATTGTTGACAGTACCATTGTTGTCATTACCATTGTTGACATTACCATTGCTGACATTACCATTGTTGACAGTACCATTGTTGACATTACCATTGTTGACATTACCATTGTTGACATTACCATTGTTGACAGTACCATTGTTGTCATTACCATTGTTGACATTACCATTGTTGACATTACCATTGTTGACAGTACCATTGTTGACATTACCATTGTTGACAGTACCATTGTTGACATTACCATTGTTGACAGTACCATTGTTGACATTACCATTGTTGACATTACCATTGTTGACATTACCATTGTTGACATTACCATTGTTGACATTGTTGACATTACCATTGTTGACAGTACCATTGTTGACATTACCATTGTTGACATTACCATTGTTGTCATTACCATTGTTGTCAGTACCATTGTTGTCAGTACCATTGTTGACATTAACATTGTTGACATTACCATTGTTGACATTACCATTGTTGTCAGTACCATTGTTGACATTACCATTGTTGACATTACCATTGTTGACATTACCATTGCTGACATTACCAATGCTGACATTACCATTGTTGACATTACCAATGCTGACATTACCATTGCTGACATTACCAATGCTGACATGACCATTGCTGACATTACCATTGTTGACAGTACCATTGTTGTCAGTACCATTGTTGACATTACCATTGTTGACATTACCATTGTTGACATTACCAATGCTGACATTACCATTGTTGACAGTACCATTGTTGACATTACCATTGTTGACATTACCATTGTTGACATTACCATTGTTGACATTACCATTGTTGACAGTACCATTGCTGACATTACCATTGCTGACATTACCATTGTTGACAGTACCATTGTTGTCAGTGCCATTGTTGACATTACCAATGCTGACATTACCATTGTTGACATTACCATTGTTGACATTACCAATGCTGACATTACCATTGCTGACATTACCAATGCTGACATGACCATTGCTGACATTACCATTGTTGACAGTACCATTGTTGTCAGTACCATTGTTGACATTACCATTGTTGACATTACCATTGTTGACATTACCAATGCTGACATTACCATTGTTGACAGTACCATTGTTGACATTACCATTGTTGACATTACCATTGTTGACATTACCATTGTTGACAGTACCATTGTTGACATTACCATTGTTGACATTACCATTGTTTTGACATTACCATTGTTGACATTACCATTGTTGACAGTACCATTGTTGACATTACCATTGTTGTCATTACCATTGTTGACATTACCATTGCTGACATTACCATTGCTGACATTACCATTGTTGACAGTACCATTGTTGTCAGTACCATTGTTGACATTACCATTGTTGACATTACCATTGTTGACATTACCATTGTTGACATTACCAATGCTGACATTACCATTGTTGACATTACCAATGCTGAAATTACCAGTGTTGACAGTACCATTGTTGACATTACCATTGTTGACAGTACCATTGTTGACATTACCATTGTTGACAGTACCATTGTTGACAGTACCAGTGTTGACATTACCATTGCTGACATTACCATTGTTGACATTACCAATGCTGACATTACCATTGTTGACATTACCATTGTTGACATTACCAATGCTGACATTACCATTGCTGACATTACCAATGCTGACATGACCATTGTTGACATTACCATTGTTGACATTACCAATGCTGACATTACCATTGTTGACATTACCATTGTTGACAGTACCATTGTTGACATTACCAATGCTGACCTTACCATTGTTGACATTACCATTGTTGACATTACCAATGCTGACATTACCATTGTTGACATTACCAATGCTGACATTACCATTGTTGACAGTACCATTGTTGACATTACCATTGTTGACATTACCATTGTTGACATTACCATTGTTGACATTACCATTGTTGACATTACCATTGTTGACAGTACCATTGTTGACATTACCATTGTTGACATTACCATTGTTGACAGTACCATTGTTGACATTACCATTGTTGTCATTACCATTGTTGACATTACCATTGTTTTGACATTACCATTGTTGACATTACCATTGTTGACAGTACCATTGTTGACATTACCATTGTTGTCATTACCATTGTTGACATTACCATTGCTGACATTACCATTGTTGACAGTACCATTGTTGTCAGTACCATTGTTGACATTACCATTGTTGACATTACCATTGTTGACATTACCATTGTTGACATTACCAATGCTGACATTACCATTGTTGACATTACCAATGCTGAAATTACCAGTGTTGACAGTACCATTGTTGACATTACCATTGTTGACAGTACCATTGTTGACATTACCATTGTTGACATTACCATTGTTGTCAGTACCATTGTTGACATTACCATTGTTGACAGTACCATTGTTGACAGTACCAGTGTTGACATTACCATTGCTGACATTACCATTGTTGACCTTACCAATGCTGACATTACCATTGTTGACATTACCATTGTTGTAGTACCATTGTTGTCAGTACCATTGTTGACAGTACCATTGTTGACATTACCAATGCTGACATTACCATTGTTGACATTACCATTGTTGTAGTACCATTGTTGTCAGTACAATTGTTGACAGTACCATTGTTGACATTACCAATGCTGACATTACCATTGTTGACATTACCAATGCTGACATTACCATTGTTGACATTACCATTGTTGACATTGTTGACATTACCATTGTTGACATTACCATTGTTGACATTACCATTGTTGACATTACCAATGCTGACATTACCATTGTTGACATTACCAATGCTGAAATTACCAGTGTTGACAGTACCATTGTTGACATTACCATTGTTGACAGTACCATTGTTGACATTACCATTGTTGACATTACCATTGTTGTCAGTACCATTGTTGACATTACCATTGTTGACAGTACCATTGTTGACAGTACCAGTGTTGACATTACCATTGCTGACATTACCATTGTTGACATTACCAATGCTGACATTACCATTGTTGACATTACCATTGTTGTAGTACCATTGTTGTCAGTACCATTGTTGACAGTACCATTGTTGACATTACCAATGCTGACATTACCATTGTTGACATTACCATTGTTGTAGTACCATTGTTGTCAGTACAATTGTTGACAGTACCATTGTTGACATTACCAATGCTGACATTACCATTGTTGACATTACCAATGCTGACATTACCATTGTTGACATTACCATTGTTGACATTGTTGACATTACCATTGTTGACATTACCATTGTTGACATTACCATTGTTGACATTACCAATGCTGACATTACCATTGTTGACATTACCATTGTTGACATGTTGACATTACCATTGTTGACATTACCATTGTTGACATTACCATTGTTGACATAACCATTGTTGTCAGTACCATTGTTGACATTACCATTGTTGACATTACCATTGTTGACAGTACCATTGTTGACATTACCATTGTTGTCAGTACCATTGTTGACATTACCATTGTTGACATTACCATTGTTGACAGTACCATTGTTGTCAGTACCATTGTTGACATTACCATTGTTGACATTACCATTGTTGACATTACCATTGTTGACATTACCATTGTTGACAGTACCATTGTTGTCAGTACCATTGTTGACATTACCATTGTTGACATTACCATTGTTGACATTACCATTGTTGACATTACCATTGTTGTCAGTACCATTGTTGACATTACCATTGTTGACAGTACCATTGTTGTCAGTACCATTGTTGACATTACCATTGTTGTCAGTACCATTGTTGACATTACCATTGTTGACAGTACCATTGTTGTCAGTACTATTGTTGACATTACCATTGTTGACATTACCATTGTTGTCAGTACCATTGTTGTCAGTACCATTGTTGACATTACCATTGTTGTCAGTACCATTGTTGTCAGTACCATTGTTGACATTACCATTGTTGACATTACCATTGTTGTAGTACCATTGTTGTCAGTACCATTGTTGACATTACCATTGTTGACATTACCATTGTTGTCAGTACCATTGTTGACATTACCATTGTTGACAGTACCATTGTTGTCGGTACCATTGTTGACATTACCATTGTTGACATTACCATTGTTGACATTACCATTGTTGACATTACCATTGTTGACATTACCAGTGTTGACATTACCATTGTTGACATTACCATTGTTGACATTACCATTGTTGTCAGTACCATTGTTGACATTACCAGTGTTGACATTACCATTGTTGACATTACCAGTGTTGACATTACCATTGTTGACATTACCATTGTTGACATTACCATTGTTGACATTACCATTGTTGTCAGTACCATTGTTGACATTACCATTGTTGTCAGTACCATTGTTGTCAGTACCAGTGTTGACATTACCATTGTTGTCAGTACCATTGTTGACATTACCATTGTTGACATTACCATTGTTGACATTACCATTGTTGATATTACCATTGTTGACATTACCATTGTTGACAGTACCATTGTTGACATTACCATTGTTGTCAGTACCATTGTTGACATTACCATTGTTGACATTACCATTGTTGTCAGTACCATTGTTGACATTACCATTGTTGTCAGTACCATTGTTGTCAGTACTATTGTTGACATTACCATTGTTGACATTACCATTGTTGACATTACCATTGTTGACATTACCATTGTTGACATTACCAATGCTGACATTACCATTGTTGACATTACCAATGCTGAAATTACCAGTGTTGACAGTACCATTGTTGACATTACCATTGTTGACAGTACCATTGTTGACATTACCATTGTTGACATTACCATTGTTGTCAGTACCATTGTTGACATTACCATTGTTGACAGTACCATTGTTGACAGTACCAGTGTTGACATTACCATTGCTGACATTACCATTGTTGACCTTACCAATGCTGACATTACCATTGTTGACATTACCATTGTTGTAGTACCATTGTTGTCAGTACCATTGTTGACAGTACCATTGTTGACATTACCAATGCTGACATTACCATTGTTGACATTACCATTGTTGTAGTACCATTGTTGTCAGTACCATTGTTGACAGTACCATTGTTGACATTACCAATGCTGACATTACCATTGTTGACATTACCAATGCTGACATTACCATTGTTGACATTACCATTGTTGACATTGTTGACATTACCATTGTTGACATTACCATTGTTGACATTACCATTGTTGACATTACCAATGCTGACATTACCATTGTTGACATTACCAATGCTGAAATTACCAGTGTTGACAGTACCATTGTTGACATTACCATTGTTGACAGTACCATTGTTGACATTACCATTGTTGACATTACCATTGTTGTCAGTACCATTGTTGACATTACCATTGTTGACAGTACCATTGTTGACAGTACCAGTGTTGACATTACCATTGCTGACATTACCATTGTTGACATTACCAATGCTGACATTACCATTGTTGACATTACCATTGTTGTAGTACCATTGTTGTCAGTACCATTGTTGACAGTACCATTGTTGACATTACCAATGCTGACATTACCATTGTTGACATTACCATTGTTGTAGTACCATTGTTGTCAGTACAATTGTTGACAGTACCATTGTTGACATTACCAATGCTGACATTACCATTGTTGACATTACCAATGCTGACATTACCATTGTTGACATTACCATTGTTGACATTGTTGACATTACCATTGTTGACATTACCATTGTTGACATTACCATTGTTGACATTACCAATGCTGACATTACCATTGTTGACATTACCATTGTTGACATTGTTGACATTACCATTGTTGACATTACCATTGTTGACATTACCATTGTTGACATAACCATTGTTGTCAGTACCATTGTTGACATTAACATTGTTGTCAGTACCATTGTTGACAGTACCATTGTTGACATTACCATTGTTGTCAGTACCATTGTTGACATTACCATTGTTGACATTACCATTGTTGACAGTACCATTGTTGTCAGTACCATTGTTGACATTACCATTGTTGACATTACCATTGTTGACATTACCATTGTTGACATTACCATTGTTGACAGTACCATTGTTGTCAGTACCATTGTTGACATTACCATTGTTGACATTACCATTGTTGACATTACCATTGTTGACATTACCATTGTTGTCAGTACCATTGTTGACATTACCATTGTTGACAGTACCATTGTTGTCAGTACCATTGTTGACATTACCATTGTTGTCAGTACCATTGTTGACATTACCATTGTTGACAGTACCATTGTTGTCAGTACTATTGTTGACATTACCATTGTTGACATTACCATTGTTGTCAGTACCATTGTTGTCAGTACCATTGTTGACATTACCATTGTTGTCAGTACCATTGTTGTCAGTACCATTGTTGACATTACCATTGTTGACATTACCATTGTTGTAGTACCATTGTTGTCAGTACCATTGTTGACATTACCATTGTTGACATTACCATTGTTGTCAGTACCATTGTTGACATTACCATTGTTGACAGTACCATTGTTGTCGGTACCATTGTTGACATTACCATTGTTGACATTACCATTGTTGACATTACCATTGTTGACATTACCATTGTTGACATTACCATTGTTGACATTACCAGTGTTGACATTACCATTGTTGACATTACCATTGTTGACATTACCATTGTTGTCAGTACCATTGTTGACATTACCATTGTTGACATTACCATTGTTGACATTACCAGTGTTGACATTACCATTGTTGACATTACCATTGTTGACATTACCATTGTTGACATTACCATTGTTGTCAGTACCATTGTTGACATTACCATTGTTGTCAGTACCATTGTTGTCAGTACCAGTGTTGACATTACCATTGTTGTCAGTACCATTGTTGACATTACCATTGTTGACATTACCATTGTTGACATTACCATTGTTGACATTACCATTGTTGACATTACCATTGTTGACAGTACCATTGTTGACATTACCATTGTTGTCAGTACCATTGTTGACATTACCATTGTTGACATTACCATTGTTGTCAGTACCATTGTTGACATTACCATTGTTGTCAGTACCATTGTTGTCAGTACTATTGTTGACATTACCATTGTTGACATTACCATTGTTGTCAGTACCATTGTTGTCAGTACCATTGTTGACATTACCATTGTTGACATTACCATTGTTGACATTACCATTGTTGACATTACCATTATAAATACCATGCCATACTTCACTAACTAGTTTATACAAATTTATTTTAACTCGATTGCGAACTTTCAACTTATATTAATCACTCTCGAGACCTCATTCCTCATGGAATCCATCGCCATGAAGGAGAGAGAAGAGGCATGTGGAATTTAAATGCCTTGCCTAAGGGCACAATCGAAACGTTTCCAGCGGTGCTCGAACTCCGGACCTTTCGCACCTGAAGCGAACGCGCTACTACTGCGCTATCACGTTAATGTTATATTGTTAATGTACTCACAGTGACTATACAATGTTATTTATAACGATTTAATATTCAGGTGACATATAGATCCATTGAGTCGGTGATATTATTATGTGTTTATATGTATGTATTGTAACTTTGTTAATGCACTATAATAAAACATTTACTTACTTATCAGTAAAAACATACAGGAAAAAAATACGAGGGCTTATATAAGCGGAAGTTTGCATGAATACATGATATTGAGTACGTCTAGAGACATACATATTAATGACGTACATCTTCAGCTTAGACTACATACGTGCTGTACTATGCACACTGTGTACAATACATAATAGTGACACTGAAAATAGCCAAAAACACTGATAAGATCTTATCTTGGCAGCCATTTTGATTGGCAAGTTTTATAATCTGCAATTTCAGGATTTTACTAGTAATTCTTTAATTGCAATAACTTAATTAATTTTGGTTTCTTAATATAAAATTTGGAATGATTTTAAAGGTATTAAAATGTATTGCTTATTAATTTATTTTTTGACAATGATGTATGGATTATAAATTATAAGAACTTAACTTGCACCTATTTTTGAAAGTCTATTTTCATAGTTGAAATATTAATATACAGGTACATTATTATTTATTAGTACGAAATTTGTTAAATGATACAAAAAATATGCCAATTGAGAGCTTTCCAACAATGTATGAACCATGGTGATGGGATGAAAACTAAATATTTTATGAAGAAAACAAAATTACGCTACTATACATTATATATAATATCTGATCAACTTTGCCAATCAAATTGGCAGCTACAGTAGGAATGATGACGTCACACGGAACTATGTATATGACTTGCTTCCTGCTATGGGCGGTCAAGATTACCGACGTCGTTATGCTAAATACAGATTCCTCAAACCGGTATACTGTCATCGGTTTAAAACAAAATTGGTATCATTTACGAAGTAATACACACAGATTTGTTATTCTCACGATGTGCACCTTGCACAGAATTTTCTACAGTTCATTTCCACCCAGTTATAATAAGAGAGATTCGTACAGATGGCCGATCCATACTCTGCACAGATCGCACTCTCGTCCGCGCACGTAGTACCTGAAACAGATGAAGAAAAATAAATTTAACATATACCCAGTTACTGTTGCAAATTTCAAATAATGATAACTTATACCAAACTCACATACATTTATAAGCTGTCATTTATGTGAATATGACAGACTTGTGAATTTGGTTGACAGGTGGCATAAACTGCTGAATAAACTGACTGTGTATTGGTACAACCGAGCTTCATCAAACATACTCAGAACCTCAGAGGTACATAGTTGAGCTCCTATATCGAGTAAGAACCGAACCAACGACATGTCACTGAGAGTCTGTATACATAATACCACCCAACCATTCTCACCCGCTGTCTGGAAGATGCATGAGTTAGATATCTCCACAATCCAAGTGTCACATTGCCCCCGACAACCTACCAATATTGAGGAAGATTTCAAGTCAGTTATGTGCGTAATTACTTTATTTTTTAATTTATTTTCACTGTCTCTGGAACTACTAGTTCTAGACTTAACTCTCTGTTGTTGAAGCATTAACTGTGTGCGACGGGTAGTCTAACTAACAACAACTTTCCAGTGCATGCTCCGGTTAACCAGTGCAACAACCTCCGTAGGAAATTGCCAACTTATTCATATAAAGAGACACGGTCTAAGCGGGGCTCGAAGACGTGACCGTCCCAACAATGATGATAGGATACAGTGGTATATAAGTCAGCGACCGTAGCCACTCGACCACGGAGGCTGACAGCATTAAACTCCCGTGCTTATATATTATATTATACTCACTACATCGTTTGCAATGTGCGCGGCAGTTTTCATTGACCCAGTTGTAAAACTTGACATCTCCACACAGAGCTGTGCCATAATCTGCACAATTTGAAATGGTGTTCTTGCAATTCGCTGTATAATAAAGATAAAATACAAAACCATTATATATATACACACATACTGCACAACAATTGTACAAATGAAATGTATATAATTTATATGCGACGCGATTTATCAAAAGTGACCCACTGGGTGAAATTTTCAAAAATGTTTTTTTATCAGATTTATGTTTGTCAGTCATTTGTCAGTCATTTCCGTAAGCGATTGTCAACATTTAATGTAATTTCGTTATTATTAATTTTTTTTTTAAAATCAATTTTAAACACGCCGTGGAACTCGAACGTACAGCGGTGAAAGGAAAGTGAGTTGACCATAACCACTCGGCAACGGAGGCCCCACGCATGATGGTATCTCTCGCCGTAAAATATAGACAAACATAATATATATCTATCTATCTTCCTATTAGTCAAACCCCTGATGGGGACCTTAGACTTTGACTTAATAGTCCATGGGCCAGAGTGAAAATCGGTACCACCTGAGGTGGCAAATTCTAAGTCATACCACAGTGTTGGTATACTTGTGGAGGTAACATTTTGGGGTGATAACCTTTGCACACGAGTAGCTTAACAAAGATGGCCGCCAATTTTCAAAATGGCTGCCCAGTAGCTAATAATCCGTATATATGCCTATACATCCATGCTTACCATGTTTCTTTTGTGTGCCCCATGCTCACCAAAGTTGCATGAATTACTGACAGGGTGTCACAGTGTATGTATATACAGTCAAACCTCGGAAATCCGGACACGTTTGTTACAGGTCCGGATACCCGGATCATCAGGATTTCCGAATTTAAGCATTTTTTTCCCCATTTTTTTTCTGTTGCATGAACAGAGTGTCGGATAATGAATTATCTGGATTTGTGGAGTCCGGAATTTCAAGGTTTGACTGTATGTCTCAGGTATGTGGGATCTTATCAAAGATTCAAGATGGCTGCCAAACATCAATCATTACTACTATGCAACGATTATTATAACCCTATAATGCTGGTCTTTTTGCAATTCTTCTTCCAATGCTTTCCAAGGTTGCCACTTACATATATTTATCCTTACTTTGCAGGTTTGAAGAAGCACTAGCAATGTGTTGACAAGATGGAGCAGGATTCAGATGAGAAAGCATCCAACGAGGTACCCTCCAAGCGAGCCAAGATGACAGAGAAATGTATAATTCACTGTACTTCAGAAGGTGCAGATGCTCCTTTGGTGTCTTTACAGGACTTAAATTCATGGAACACTTTGCTCAGAGCTGCTCAAATACGCAACCATTTGCCTATTCTGGATATTGCAAAGACAAAATACCGCAAATGCAATATCATCGAAAATGTCGCAGTGTGTTCACTATGAAAAAGCTTCTGGATGCCATTGTTTGTAAATCAGATGCTAGCATGGACACTGGTGATGGTGAGCCATCTAGAAAATCAACCCGGAGAGAGCCACGTCAATCAAGAGTGTATGAGGCCAAATGTATCATCTGTCAAAAGATAACTAAATACCTGAAGGGAACCAGAACACGTGAAGAATTGGTGAAGTGCACCACGCTTCAAGCAGATGATCAGTTGCGAAAGGCTGCAGTCCAGAAAATGGATCAGCGGGTTCTCTCTATGCTCAGTAGGGATATAGTGGCTGCAGAAGGTCACTACCATAGGACTTGCTACCGTGTGTACACAAAAGACGAAAGTGCAAGTTGTAGCAGAAGCAGTACACTATCTGATGCTGAGATGAAATACTCACTAGTTGAGGACAATGCATACACAGAGTTGTTTGAATTCATCAGAAATGAACTGTTTAGTCATCCTGATGTTCTAACAATGACTGAGCTTACCACAAGATTAGTTGCATGCATGACCTCTCAAGGATGTCATGAAATCAAAGCTTCAACCAAAAAGCACATTCGTCGTAAGCTGGAGGCAGAGTTTGAGGAATCATTGCACATTATCCATGATCGCAAGGGCAAATTGGTTGTATACCCAGACAACCTGTTGAGAGATGAACTTGTCCTTGATATTCTGATGCTAAAGAATGAGTTGAAGGCAGCCAAATCCTCTCAAACAGACCCTCGGTCAGTTCTCACAAAAGCAGCACTTCAGATACGAGCTGATATCAGAGATACTTGGAGGAAGCATCAACACTTGACTTGAATCAAGCAACCCTCAATTCAGTTCTGGACAATCAAAGCATCGCAAAAATTCTCCAACGCTTCGACATGTTTCTCAGCGGCCTACGAGATGGCACCAATGGAGATCTGGCTGCATTCTGGATGTCCTATGTAGACATGGTGGACATCATGCTGGGTCTGTTGCGGGCATCTAGAGAAGGAGATTGGATGCTGCACTTGAATTCCATCCGTGCCATGATCCTCTGGGCCTTCGCCTACGACAAGATTAATTATGCCCGTTACATGCCTGTCTACTATGCAGAGATGACACAACTAACCATCAGTCAACCAGCAGTTCATGCCCATTTCCTAAATGGGGGATTCTCTGTGCAAATTGGATCTCAGAATCCTTTTGGGAAAATTCCTGCAGATCAGACAATAGAAGAAACAGTGAACAAGGACACCCATACCCCTGGTGGTACAAAGGGTTTCAGTCTCAAACCAGCTGCCATCAGCCGGTACTACTTGACTGCTGAATATCGAAGCACATCAGTGCGTCAGTTGCGAGATATGGTGCATCAGCCTACTTCTAAGTTCAGTCACACATATCTCCACATGACCAGGATTCACAAGGATCATGCTAATGCCGAGGATCTGGTAGATCTCCTAGAGCAGGAGTGGATAAATCCCATGAGCGGGGATCAGCCTGATCTTGTCAGCATCTCAACTGGTCGAATAGCCACACCAAATATTGCTAAAGACCTTCAAAAGGCACATGAAGTGGGAGAGAATGCATACCAGGATTTCATAATGAAACGACTTGCAACTGTTCCTCCCATTGCGAAATTTCATGATCGGCTTGCCAAGCAAGGGTTGAAAACTTTCTCAGATCTGACAAAGAAGAAACGGGTTGGGAAAGCCACCAGCAAGGAAATTATTCTTCAAGCAGACAGAAACTTGTTTGGTCACATGATACTTGCTGCTCAGAGCCGTAATCTGGACCCGCGAGAAGTCCTATCACACCCATTAGGCCCTATTCCCTGGGCTTTGGCGACGCCAGATGGATCACTGCGAAAAACCAACAAAGCTGCTTTAGGCAAAGGGCTAGTGCACAATGTGAGTGTGGCCGAAGCCATCCCTACACCCTCTGCCTGTATTATCGATGGGATGAGTCTGGTGCAGCGAATGAAGGAAGAAAACCAGACATGTGCACAGCTCGCAGAGCATGCAATGCCACTGGTATTACATGAAGGTGTCAACAGCCACATAATTGATGTTGTGTTTGATGTGTACCGAGACGTGTCCATCAAGAATGCTGAGAGATGCAACCGTGGAGCAAGCGAGAGCCTGCAATTCAAGAACATTGCAGCAGGACACACAATTCATCAATGGAGAAAATTCCTATGCAGTCCATTCAACAAATCAAGCTTCATCAAATGTCTGGTTGAAGAGTGGAAGAAGCCAGAACACTGAGGCAGGTTGGGTGACAAGATTCTTTATGCCACCTGCGAGGATCACTGCTTCAAGATCACCAAGGACAACTGGGAAGCAATTGCCGAGCTCAAATCAACACATGAGGAGGCAGACACACGCGTTCTGTTGCATGCAGCACATGTGGCAAAGGATGGGTACAAAGCAGCTGTCATCACTGCTGAAGATACAGACATACTTGTGCTCGCACTTGGCTTCAGTCACACCATTCCATGCCAGCTATATCAGAAAGTGGGAACACAGAACCGCCGCAATTACATTGACATCAACAAGGTAGCAAGAAACCTAGGTATTGATGTGTGCACAGCCTTGGTTGGTCTACATGCATATACAGGGTGTGATACAGTGAGTGCCTTTGCTGGGAAAGGGAAGCTAGGAGCCCTGAAACTCATGAAGAAGGAGCATACATACCAACAGTGCTTTGGTGAACTTGGAGAATCATGGGATATTTCAACAGAACTTATCCAGAAGCTTGATGCCTTCACGTGCCATATGTATGTATCCAAGGGAAGTTCATGTGATGTCAATGAATGTCGATATCAACTCTTCTATGCCAAGAGGGGTGAAGGTAACTCTGCACACCTTCCCCCATGCATGAACTGCTTACATCTGCATGCACAACGTGCACACTATCAAGCTGGTATCTGGCGACGCTCCCTTCAGTGTGAACCTGATGTTCCCAGCCCCAAAGATTGTGGATGGATGATTGATGATGAAGGGCACCTAGACATCCAGTGGATGACCGGATTACCAGCTCCTGCAGCAGTCTTGGAACTCATGAAGTGCAACTGTAGCCGTTCATGTGATGCCAGAAGCTGCCCATGCATTGCCAATAACCTCAAATGTACCCCAATGTGTCGCTTGCCAACATGCTCCAACCAGATGGCAGATGAGGAGGATGACATCATCCAGCCTGATTTAGAGGATGAAGAAGATGCTGAAGATGATGATGAAGATAACTATATTCTGTGAATGAAACAACATGTTACAAAGCTTTGCATGACTGTCAGCTCTTAAAGAGTAAATATGTTGAAGTGTCAATATTGCTTTATCATCCTACATAACAGCTAGATCTGAGATGCAATGTTTTATCAAGGTGACATAGTATTAATTGCTAGATAACTCTGAGTCATCAGACTCATCACCCTAAATATTAGTTTAACTAGTGTCTACAGTTCATGTTGTTATATATATGTCAATTGCCTTGCTAAAATTGCAATATTAATACATTACCAGTATGTTAACATCAGCAGTGTGTTGTTTATTTGTGTCAAAATACCATATTTCTGATCAGGGGGTCCCTTCAGAAAGTGCATTTTTAGTGACCTTAAGCTACTCATCTGCAAAGGTTATCACATATGAACAACATCTGTAGACATGTACCTCTTCAAAAAAACACACTAGAATTTGCCACCTCAGGTGGTACCGATGGGTGAAATTTTGGGTCCTGGCCCATGGACTATAACGTAAATATTTACCGAATGTAGATACTATATATAAATTGTATTTTACAAAATACTTACGTTCTCCGTTGCTAGAGTCCATTAATCTACCAACACCAACATGGGATCCTAAAAGTGTGCATAGAATGCATAATTATAGTATAGTTTAATACCGCCCATCACAGCATGCCTTTTCTATGATGATAATCGAATGTTAAAATCAATAAAATGCTAAATATGCACTAGTGCCATTCATGATTAATAAAAGTATCGTGTCGATTATTTGCGTGGGACTGGTCATTATACGGATGCACACTACTGATCAGGGACTGGTCATTATACGGATGCACACTACTGATCAGGAACTGGTCATTATACGGATGCACACTACTGATCATGGACTGGTCATTATACGGATGCACACTACTGATCAGGGACTGGTCATTATACGGATGCACACTACTGATCAGGAACTGGTCATTATACGGATGCACACTACTGATCATGGACTGGTCATTATACGGATGCACACTACTGATCAGGGACTGGTCATTATACGGATGCACACTACTGATCAGGGACTGGTCATTATACGGATGCACACTACTGATCAGGAACTGGTCATTATACGGATGCACACTACTGATCAGGAACTGGTCATTATACGGATGCACACTACTGATCAGGGACTGGTCATTATACGGATGTACACGACTGGTCATTATACGGATGCACACTACTGATCAGGGACTGGTCATTATACGGATGTACACGACTGGTCATTATACGGATGCACACTACTGATCAGGGACTGGTCATTATACGGATGCATACTACTGATTGCCTTGAGATGTAATAAGGCTAACACGTATGCTGATAACATCCAATTGTGTTTTCAAATGTATGGTTGTTGTTACTGTGCTAATGTGGTAAGGACCTTACACTAATTGTGATATCATACCATATATTTTATGAAACTTTTTTTGAATGTGTCTATTAAACTCTCCAAAAGGCTAACCATGTTTTTGAATTTGTCTATTAAACTCTCCAAAAGGCTAGCCATGTTTTTGAATGTGTCTATTAAGCTCTCCAAAAGGCTAGCTATGTTTTTGAATGTGTCTATTAAACTCTCCAAAAGGCTAACCATGTTTTTGAATTTGTCTATTAAACTCTCCAAAAGGCTAGCCATGTTTTTGAATGTGTCTATTAAGCTCTCCAAAAGGCTAGCTATGTTTTTGAATGTGTCTATTAAACTCTCCAAAAGGCTAGCTATGTTTTTGAATGTGTCTATTAAACTCTCCAAAAGGCTAGCTATGTTTTTGAATGTGTCTATTAAACTCTCCAAAAGGCTAGCTATGTTTTTGAATGTGTCTACTAAACTCTCCAAAAGGCGAGTTATGTTTTTGAATGTGTCTATTAAGCTCTCCAAAAGCCTAGCTATGTTTTTGTTTTGAATGTGTCTATTAAACTCTCCAAAAGCCTAGCTATGTTTTTGTTTTGAATGTGTCTATTAAACTCTCCAAAAGGCTAGCTATGTTTTTGAATTTGTCTATTAAGCTCTCCAAAAGGCTAGCTATGTTTTTGAATGTGTCTATTAAGCTCTCCAAAAGGCTAGCTATGTATTGTTTCGGTGACGTTAATGTTTTGATTGCCGATTTAAATTCATTCTTTGCATATACAGACAAACTGCCGTGCAGCGTTAGAATTCCTTTGGGTTTTTAATGATTTAATAATATTGTATTGCATGTTTTCATAATTACATTAGTTTCCAATTATACATACAATGAAATACGTGGACAATGAATTAGTATTGTTGTATACGATTTAATCTACAATAAAAACTGAGTCGACATAATGATAAATCTTTAAATCACAGCTGCACTAGTATAATATTCGTTACAGTTCATTTGTACAATTGTTGTGCAGTATGTGTATATGTATGTTATTTCAAACCAATAACGTATGCTTAAACTACAAATAAACATATATGGACTCTGCAGCTCTCAATGATAGAAGTACAATGCCTGGTTCTCTCCCGAACTCTCATTGATGGAAGTACAATGCCTGGTTCTCTCCCGAGCTCTCATTGATGGAAGTACAATGCCTGGTTCTCTCCCGAGCTCTCATTGATGGAAGTACAATGCCTGGTTCTCTCCCGAACTCTCATTGATAGAAGTACAATGCCTGGTTCTCTCCCGAGCTCTCATTGATGGAAGTACAATGCCCGGTTCTCTCCCGAACTCTCATTGATGGAAGTACAATGCCTGGTTCTCTCCCGAACTCTCATTGATAGAAGTACAATGCATGGTTCTCTCCCGAGCTCTCATTGATGGAAGTACAATGCCTGGTTCTCTCCCGAACTCTCATTGATAGAAGTACAATGCCTGGTTCTCTCCCGAACTCTCATTGATAGAAGTACAATGCCTGGTTCTCTCCCGAACTCTCATTGATAGAAGTACACTGCCTGGTTCTCTCCCGAACTCTCATTGATAGAAGTACAATGCCTGGTTCTCTCCCGAACTCTCATTGATAGAAGTACAATGCCTGGTTCTCTCCCGAGCTCTCATTGATAGAAGTACAATGCCTGGTTCTCTCCCGAGCTCTCATTGATAGAAGTACAATGCCTGGTTCTCTCCCGAGCTCTCATTGATAGATAGAAGTACAATGCCTGGTTCTCTCCCGAGCTCTCATTGATGGAAGTACAATGCCTGGTTCTTTCCCGAACTCTCATTGATAGCAGTACAATGCCTGGTTCTCTCCCGAGCTCTCATTGATAGAAGTACAATGCCCGGTTCTCTCTCGAACAACACCACAGGCACTGTTTGCAACACAGGTTACGCACCAACACTATTCTACCCTGCTCAATAAGAACTGGAAAGAACTAGACTTGGGATTCGAACTTACAGCTGCGATGGGCGTATTATATTAAGTTAACGACCGTAACCACATGACCAGTGAATCCCATTGGAACATGACAACGTAAGATTACCTGGTGATGGTTGAGAGCAGACACCACAATAGGAGGGACAGTGTTCTGTCTTCCATCTGTAATACTCAGGATCAGTGCACATCTCTGGGGAGTATCTGTCACACGCTACTGTATCTACACACGTACCTACAACAGAATTATCCGCAATCAAACATTGGTTTTCACAATGCACGTGACGTTAGTAAGACATACTGTGAAGGGCATCAGGCTTTAAATCACATGCCGAAACACGGTTGGTATCCCATTGGGGTGTCTATTTCGTTCGTATTAGGTAGTTATCCAGCTGGTTTTGCGGAGGTCAATATCATAAGGTCAATATCTTACTTGAATGTTATACAGACATGTCGTTACAGTGGTCTCCATAGCCGACTGGTAGATGCCGTTGACTTCATGTCACTTTTACCATCACTACAAGGGGTGTGGAATTGTTTCATGTGAGGAAGCTATCCAGCTGGCCTTAGGAAGGTCGGTGGTTCTCCCGGGTGCCCGCACGGGTCTGAAACAATGATCGGATGGGCACCTGAGAAATTCCTCGACAACTTTAAACCGCTCTGACTGGAAAAATGCTCCATCTAGTTCGACTCTAAATCCAAGACATAGATGGTTAACCCCACAAGTGGAAATAGGTATTACGATGATCATTCGATGAAATAAAATTCTATGTGACACTAATAAACACAAATCTTCTTTTTCTTATATGATTTCCAATGACTTTGGCTAATATAATATTTCTTTTCAAATTGTATTCATTTTAACTTCCCTGTCTGGAGCCCCATTGCACTACGTGACACAACCGCACAACCACTTATGTTAGTGGTGTGAATGTCCGCAATAAGAAACAGTTCCTGTATATTTGTCAAGTTAGTTTCTGTTTGCTGTGAAATCTTAAAACTACAGACAAAACAAATTCATTAGAATATATTACTTAATAATTAATATTCATGATGAGTAGCTAAATGTAACTAAATACATACACAAGTACATCTAACCGCGTAGGAATACAACCAGTGGCAGAGAAAATGTCATATTTCACTGTTTCAAAGCGGTGTAAGGTGGAGTTTTCTTTCACTGAAGAAACTATACCATTCATTGGAAAGCATAAAAGCTTCTCACCAATGCAACTAGGTTCGATAATCGGACCAGTGAATATGTGTCCTAACTCACGAATGACCACACATATATACCATTCCATCCTCACCAATGAGAGTGCGCATTATATACGTTGTTCGAGCTTATTTCGCAAACGTTGTAAATTAAGTACTATTTGAAGCAAAACAAAAGAAAAGCAATTCTTATTCCCGTATATTACCTGCAGGCACGGCAATGGATTCCACAACGACGGTCGTATATATGACAGCTAACGCGAGAGCAACTATTTTCTTAATCATTTTCAAACCCTCCAATTTAGATAATACTAGCAAAAATTAAAAAACGAAACAAACTTCACATTTGATATCAGCAGTTGTTATATACACACACGCTTAGCGCATAGTGACGTCTCCTCGTTTGAGCACCAATTTATACAACACTATCTTTTATGAACTATGCCCTTGCTATTTATATATGCTGTTCGGTTTGCATATTAAGTTCTAATTCCTTATTAACATCTGTTCATCGGGAGTTTATATATAACCGCGGAATAATCTGAATACCTTGGTAGGCAGGAGAACGGTCGCCTGTGGAATTATTGGGGTTATATAGGGTATCAATGTCAAGTTTGCTTCATACTTCATGTTTCAACGATACATAGTTGCGGTTTATGATTATGTGAGTGAGTGTCCGGCATCAATTGACCAATGATCCTAGGCCTGGAAGAGGCTTGAGTGTCCGGTATCAATTGACCAATGATCCTAGGCTTGGAAAGGGCTTGAATGTCCGGTATCAATTGACCAATGATCCTAGGCTTGGAAGAGGCTTGAGGTTCCGGTATCAATTGACCAATGATCCTAGGCTTGGAAGAGGCTTGAGGTTCCGGTATCAATTGACCAATGATCCTAGGCTTGGAAGAGGCTTGAGGTTCCGGTATCAATTGACCAATGATCCTAGGCCTGGAAGAGGCTTGAGTGTCCGGCATCAATTGACCAATGATCCTAGGCTTGGAAGAGGCTTGAGGTTCCGGTATCAATTGACCAATGATCCTAAGTTTGGAAAGGGCTAGAGTGACCGGTATCAATTGACCAATGATCTTAAGTTTGGAAAGGTCTAGAGTGTCCGGTATCAATTGGTCAATGGTCCGCATCCATGGTCGACTGGTTACGGTCGCTGACTAGTATACCACTGTAGCCTAGCATCACTGATGGGTTCAAGCTCCGCTCAAACGCTCTTTATATGAACACGTTGGCAGTTTATTACAGAGCTTGGTACACCAAGTACTGGCTAACCGATAGAGCCGGCTCAGGAAATGTGCATTATAATCCATGATTATGATCGTATAGTGAGCGCAAGAAAGGCACATAGAACATTGTGAGATTAGCTAACCCATGTCCATGCTTTCAAGACAAAAAAGGACCGTCGAGTCTCTTTAGTAAATCTTGAACATCTGTATTTTAATTAGTAGCTTTCGAGTCAGCCAAATGAATGTAGTACACTGTGAGTATATCTGAACATATTATTGCCTTCTGTATTGTACGATTCAATTCAATTTAAATTTATTTGGCATAAACATATATGTTCATCGCCAGCAAAAACATGTATGGCGGTACACAATTACATAAATAGACAATTCAACACATGAGATAAGCATGTATAAATACATTCATATTGAGCATGAAAGTGTTAATGTATTCATTCTACCAATAGGAACACATTTAAAGTCACGCTAACGCACATTTATCTATATACACACATTTGAGACCATGTCATTCGGCCTCTTAGTTTATTTGCTAGATAAATATATTTAGACAATTTACTATTAATTCTACTTTGTGAACTATATAACAATGTTTTAAACTTAACCAAGATAGGCCAGTGGCTATAATATTGTGGTAAATAATAATTGTTTCTTGTCTGCTTATAGAACGGACATACTAATAGGAAATGGTATTCATTTTCGGTCGTATTCATATTACATTTTGTGCTGTCCGATTAGAGCAGTGGTTAGCGCACTCGCTTCTCACCAACGAAACCCGGGTTCGAGCCTCGGACTGGGAAGTATGTGAGATGGTACGGTGGTCGCCAGATCGTACAGGTGGATGATATGACTACATTTACGCTTTCATCCGCGCCAACGAGAGTTATTAATATAAGTTGTTAAAACTTGCTTCGCAATCGTTGTAAAATCAATCATGTTTAAAAAACATTATGTGCATATTCTCTGATTTCTATCAACGTTTCTGTAACGACCTTCTTCTATTTGCAAATTGTGTGCACAACATCGATATCTAGACTATGAGAATCTATGCTTAACATATTTGTTTCGGTTTGAAAGTCAGTATTAAAAATACAATATGTTTCAACACACAACAACACACTCAATACAGCGCACTCAATACAACACACTCAATACAGCGCACTCAATACAGCACACTCAACACAGCGCACTCAATACAACACACTCAATACAGCGCATTCAATACAGCGCACTCAATACAACACACTCAATACAGCGCACTCAATACAGCTCACTCAATGCACTCAATACAGCGCACTCAATACAGCGCACTCAATGCACTCAATACAGCGCACTCAATACAGCGCACTAAATGCACTCAATACAGCGCACTCAAGACACTCAATACCGCACACTCAATACAGCGCACTCAATACACTCAATACAGCGCACTCAATACAGCGCACTCAATACAGCGCACTCAATGCACTCAATACAACACACTCAATACAGCGCACTCAATACAGCACACTCAATACAGCGCACTCAATACAGCGCACTCATTACAACACACTCAATACACTCAATACAGCACACTCAATACAGCGCACTCAATACAACACACTCAATACAGCGCACTCAGCGCACTAAATACAGCGCACTCAATGCACTCAATATAACACACTCAATACAGCTCATTCAATACAGCACACTCAACACAGCGAACTCAATACAACACACTCAATACAGCGCACTCAATGCACTCAATACAGCGCATTAAATACAGCTTACTCAAAGCACTCAATACAGCGCACTCAATACAGCGCAATCAATGCACTCAATACAGCGCACTCAATACAGCGCACTCAAGACACTCAATACAGCACACTCAATACAGCTCACTCAATCCACTCAATACAGCGCACTCAAAGCACTCAATACAGCGCACTCAATACAGCGCACTCAATACAGCGCACTCAATACAGCACACTCAATACAGCGCACTCAATACAGCGCACTCAATACAGCGCACTCAATGCACTCAATACAGCGCACTCAATGCACTCAATACAGCACACTCAATACATCGCACTCAATACAGAGCACTCATATCAGCGCATTCAATACAGCGCACTCAATACAGCACACTCAATCAGCGCACTCAATACAGCGCACTCAAGACTCAATACAGCGCACTCAATACAGCCACTAATGCACTCAATACAGAACACTCATTACAGTGCATTCAATACAGCGCACTCAATACAGCCCACTCAATACAGCGCACTCAATACAGCGCACTCAAGACAGCGCAATCAGCGCACTCAATACAGCGCACTCAATACAGCACACTCAATACACTCAATACAGCGCACTCAATACAGCGCACTCAATACAATACACTCAATACAGCGCACTCAATACAGCGCACTCAATACAATGCACTCAATACAGCGCACTCAATGCACTCAATACAGCGCACTCAATACAGCGCACTCAATGCACTCAATACAGCGCACTCAATACAGCACACTCAAGACACTCGATACCGCACACTCAATACAGCGCACTCAATACACTCAATACAGTGCACTCAATACAGCGCACTCAATACAGCGCACTCAATGCACTCAATACAGCACACTCAATACATCGCACGTAATACAGAGCACTCATTACAGCGCATTCAATACAGCACACTCAATACATCGCACTCAATATAGAGCACTCAATACAGCGCACTCAATACAGCACACTCAATACAGCGCACTCAATACAGCGCACTCAATGCACTCAATGCACTCAATACAGCGCACTCAATACAGCGCACTCAATACAACACACTCAATACAGCGCACTCAATACAGCGCACTCAATACAGCGCACTCAATGCACTCAATACAGCGCACTCAATGCACTCAATACAGCACACTCAATACAGCGCACTCAATACAGAGCACTCAATACAGCGCATTCAATACAGCGCACTCAATGCACTCAATACAGCACACTCAATACAGCGCACTCAATACAGCGCACTCATTACAGCGCACTCAATACAGCGCACTCAATACAGAGCACTCAATACAGCACACTCAATACAGCACACTCAATACATCGCACTCAATACAGAACACTCAATACAGTGCACTCAATACAGCGCACTCAATACAGCACACTCAATACAGCGCACTCAATACAGCGCACTCAATACAGCGCAATCAGCGCACTCAATACAGCGCACTCAATACAGCGCACTCAATACACTCAATACAGCACACTCAATACAGCGCACTCAATACAGCGCACTCAATACAGCGCACTCAATGCACTCAATACAGCGCACTCAATGCACTCAATACAGCACACTCAATACAGCGCACTCAATGCACTCAATACAGCGCACTCAATGCACTCATTACAGCACACTCAATACAGGACACTCAATACAGAGCACTCAATACAGCGCATTCAATACAGCGCACTCAATGCACTCAATACAGCACACTCAATACAGCGCACTCAATACAACACACTCAATACAGCGCACTCAATACAGCGCACTCAATACAACACACTCAATACAGCGCACTCAATACAGTGCACTCAATACAGCGCACTCAATACAACACACTCAATACAGCGCACTCAATACAGCGCACTCAATACAGCGCACTGAATGCACTCAATACAGCGCACACAATGCACTCAATACAGCACACTCAATACAGAGCACTCAATACAGAGCACTCATTATAGCGCATTCAATACAGCGCACTCAATAAAGCACACTCAATACAGCGCACTCAATACAGCGCACTCAAGACAGCGCAATCAGCGCACTCAATACAACACACTCAATACACTCAATACAGCGCACACAATACAACACACTCAATACAGCACACTCAGCGCACTCAATACAGCGCACTCAATGCACTCAATACAGCACACTCATTACAGCGCATTCAATACAGCACACTCAATACAGCGCACTCAATACAGAGCACTCAATACAGCGCACTCAATACAGCACACTCAATACAGCGCACTCAATACAGCGCACTCAATGCACTCAATACAGCACACTCAAGAAAGCGCAATCAGCGCACTCAATACAGCGCACTAATACAATACAGCGCACTCAGCGCACTCAATACAGCGCACTCAATACAGCGCACTCAATACAGCGCACTCAATACAGCGCACTCAATACAGCGCACTCAATGCACTCAATACAGCGCACTCAATGCACTCAATACAGCGCACTCAATACAGCGCACTCAATGCACTCATACAGCACACTCAATACATCGCACTCAATACAGAGCACTCATACAGCGCATTCAATACAGCGCACTCAATACAGCACACTCAATACAGCGCACTCAATACAGCACACTCAAGAAGCGCAATCAGCGCACTCAATACAGCGCACTCAATACAACACACTCAATACACTCAATACAGCGCACTCAATACAGCGCACTCAATACAGCACACTCAATACAGCGCACTCAATACAGCGCACTCAATGCACTCAATACAGCACACTCAATACAGCGCACTCAATACAGCGCACTCAATACAGCACACTCAATACAGCGCACTCAATACAGCGCACTCAATACAGCGCACTCAATACAGCGCACTCAATGCACTCAATACAGCGCATTCAATACATCGCACTCAATACAGCGCACTCAATACAGCGCACTCAATGCACTCAATACAGCGCACTCAATGCACTCAATACAGCGCACTCAATACAGCGCACTCAATGCACTCAATACAGCGCACTCAATACAGCGCACTCAATGCACTCAATACAGCGCACTCAAACACTCAATACAGCACACTCAATACAGCGCACTCATACACTCAATACAGCGCACTCAATACAGCGCACTCAATACAACACACTCATACAGCGCACTCAATACAGCGCACTCAATGCACTCAATACAGCGCACTCAATACAGCGCACTCAATGCACTCAATACAGCGCACTCAAACACTCAATACAGCACACTCAATACAGCGCACTCAATACACTCAATACAGCGCACTCAATACAGCGCACTCAATACAGCGCACTCAATGCACTCAATACAGCACACTCAATACATCGCACTCAATACAGAGCACTCATTACAGCGCATTCAATACAGCACACTCAATACATGCACTCAATACAGAGCACTCAATACAGCGCACTCAATACAGCACACTCAATACAGCGCACTCAATACAGCGCACTCAATGCACTCAATACAGCCACTCAATGCACTCAATACAGCGCACTCAATACAACACACTCAATACAGCGCACTCAATACAGCGCACTCAATACAGCGCACTGAATGCACTCAATACAGCGCACTCAATGCACTCAATACAGCGCACTCAATACAGCGCACTCAATACAACACACTCAATACAGCGCACTCAATACAGAGCACTCAATACAGCACACTCAATACAGCACACTCAATACAGCACACTCAATACATCGCACTCAATACAGCGCACTCAATACAGCGCACTCAATACAACACACTCAATACAGCGCACTCAATAAGCGCACTCAATACAGCGCACTCAATGCACTCAATACAGCGCACTCAATACAGCGCACTCAATACAGCGCACTCAATACAGCGCACTCAATACAGCGCACTCAATACAGCGCACTCAATGCACTCAATACAGCGCACTCAATACAGCGCACTCAATACAACGCACTCAATACAGCGCATCAGCACTCAATACAGCGCACTCAATGCACTCAATACAGCACACTCAATACAGCGCACTCAATACAGCGCACTCAATACAGCGCACTCAATACAGCGCACTCAATACAGCGCACTCAATACAGCGCACTCAATACAGCGCACTCAATACAGCGCACTCAATGCACTCAATACAGCGCACTCAATACAGCGCACTCAATCACCAATAGCGCACTCAATACAGCGCACTCAATACAACACACTCAATACAGCGCACTCAATACAGCACACTCAATACAGCGCACTCAGCGCACTCAATACAGCGCACTCAATACAGCACACTCAATGCACTCAATACAGCGCACTCAATACAGCGCACTCAATACAACACACTCAATACAGCGCACTCAATACAGCGCACTCAATACAGCGCACTCAATGCACTCAATACAGCGCACTCAATGCACTCAATACAGCGCACTCAATACATCGCACTCAATACAGAGCACTCAATACAGCGCACTCAATACAGCGCACTCAATACAGCACACTCAATACAGCGCACTCAATACAGCGCACTCAATACACACACTCAATACAGCGCACTCAATACAGCGACTCAATACACACACTCAATAAGCGCACTCAGCGCACTCAATACAGCGCACTCAATACACGCACTCAATACAGCGCACTCAATACAGCGCACTCAATGCACTCAATACAGCGCACTCAATGCACTCAATACAGCGCATTCAATACAGCGCACTCAATACAGCGCACTCAATACAGCGCACTCAATGCACTCAATACAGCACACTCAATACAGCGCACTCAATGCACTCAATACAGCGCACTCAATGCACTCAATACAGCACACTCAATACAGCGCACTCAATGCACTCAATACAGAACACTCAATACAGCGCACTCAATACAGCGCACTCAATACAGCGCACTCAATGCACTCAATACAGCGCACTCAATGCACTCAATACAGCACACTCAATACATCGCACTCAATACAGAACACTCATTACAGCGCATTCAATCAAGCGCACTCAATACAGAGCACTCAATGCACTCAATACAGCACACTCAATACAGCACACTCAATACAGAGCACTCATTACAGCGCATTCAATACAGCGCACTCAATGCACTCAATACAGCACACTCAATACAGCGCACTCAATACAGAGCACACAATACAGCGCAATCAATACAGCGCACTCAATACAGAACACTCAATACAGCGCACTCAATACAGCGCACTCAATACAGCGCACTCAATACAGCGCACTCAATACAGCGCACTCAATACAGCGCACTCAATACAGCGCACTCAATGCACTCAATACAGCGCACTCAATGCACTCAATACAGCGCACTCAATACAGCGCACTCAATGCACTCAATACAGCGCACTCAATGCACTCAATACAGCACACTCAATACAGCGCACTCAATACAGCGCACTCAATACAGCGCATAACTCAATACAGCGCACTCAATGCACTCAATACAGCACACTCAATACAGCGCACTCAATGCACTCAATACAGCGCACTCAATGCACTCAATACAGCACACTCAAGACAGCGCAATCAGCGCACTCAATACAGCGCACTCAATACAACACACTCAATACCTCAATACAGCGCACTCAATACAGCACACTCAATACAGCGCACTCAGCGCACTCAATACAGCGCACTCAATACAGCACACTCAATGCACTCAATACAGCGCACTCAATACAGCGCACTCAATACAACACACTCAATACAGCGCACTCAATACAGCGCACTCAATACAGCGCACTCAATGCACTCAATACAGCGCACTCAATGCACTCAATACAGCGCACTCAATACATCGCACTCAATACAGCGCACTCATTACAGCGCACTCAATACAGCGCACTCAATACAGCACACTCAATACAGCGCACTCAATACAGCGCACTCAATACAACACACTCAATACACTCAATACAGCGCACTCAATGCACGACTCAATACAGCACACTCAATAAGCGCACTCAGCGCACTCAATACAGCGCACTCAATACAGCGCACTCAATACAGCGCACTCAATACAGCGCACTCAATGCACTCAATACAGCGCACTCAATGCACTCAATACAGCGCATTCAATACAGCGCACTCAATACAGCGCACTCAATACAGCGCACTCAATGCACTCAATACATCACACTCAATACAGCGCACTCAATGCACTCAATACAGCGCACTCAATGCACTCAATACAGCACATCAATACAGCACACTCAATCACTCATACAGCGCACTCAATGCACTCAATACAGCACACTCAATACAGCGCACTCAATGCACTCAATACAGAACACTCAATACAGCGCACTCAATACAGCGCACTCAATACAGCGCACTCAATGCACTCAATACAGCGCACTCAATGCACTCAATACAGCACACTCAATACAGCGCACTCAATACAGAACACTCATTACAGCGCATTCAATCAAGCACACTCAATACAGAGCACTCAATACAGAGCACTCAATACAGCGCACTCAATGCACTCAATACAGCACACTCAATACAGCACACTCAATACAGAGCACTCATTACAGCGCATTCAATACAGCGCACTCAATGCACTCAATACAGCACACTCAATACATCGCACTCAATACAGAGCACTCATTACAGCGCATTCAATACAGCGCACTCAATACAGAGCACTCAATACAGCACACTCAATACAGCACACTCAATACAGCGCACTCAATACAGAACACTCAATACAGTGCATTCAATACAGCGCACTCAATACAGCACACTCAATACAGCGCACTCAATACAGCACACTCAATACACTCAATACAGCGCACTCAATACAGCGCACTCAATACAACACACTCAATACAGCGCACTCAATACAGCGCACTCAATACAATGCACTCAATACAGCGCACTCAATACAGCGCACTCAATGCACTCAATACAGCGCACTCAATACAGCGCACTCAATGCACTCAATACAGCGCACTCAATACAGCACACTCAAGACACTCAATACAGCACACTCAATACAGCGCACTCAATACAGCGCACTCAATGCACTCAATACAGCGCACTCAATACAGCGCACTCAATGCACTCAATACAGCGCACTCAATACAGCGCATCAATGCACTCAATACAGCGCACTCAATACAGCACACTCAAGACACTCAATACAGCACACTCAATACAGCGCACTCAATACACTCAATACAGCGCACTCAAAGCACTCAATACAGCGCACTCAATACAGCGCACTCAATGCACTCAATACAGCGCACTCAATACAGCGCACTCAATACAGCACACTCAATACAGCGCACTCAATACAGCGCACTCAATACAGCGCACTCAATGCACTCAATACAGCGCACTCAATACAGCACACTCAATACAGCGCACTCAATACAGAGCACTCATATCAGCGCACTCAATACAGCGCACTCAATACAGCGCACTCAATGCACTCAATACAGCACACTCAAGAAAGCGCAATCAGCGCACTCAATACAGCGCACTCAATACAACACACTCAATACAGCGCACTCAATACAACACACTCAATACAGCGCACTCAGCGCACTCAATACAGCGCACTCAATACAGCGCACTCAATGCACTCAATACAGCGCACTCAATACAGCGCACTCAATACAACACACTCAATACAGCGCACTCAATACAGCGCACTCAATACAGCGCACTCAATGCACTCAATACAGCGCACTCAATGCACTCAATACAGCGCACTCAATACATCGCACTCAATACAGCGCACTCAATACAGCGCACTCAATGCACTCAATACAGCGCACTCAATACAGCGCACTCAATGCACTCAATACAGCGCACTCAATGCACTCAATACAGCACACTCAATACAGCCACTCATGCACTCAATACAGCGCACTCAATGCACTCAATACAGCACACTCAATACAGCACACTCAATACATCGCACTCAATACAGAACACTCAATACAGCGCATTCAATCAACGCACTCAATACAGAGCACTCAATACAGAGCACTCAATACAGCACACTCAATACAGCACACTCAATGCACTCAATACAGCACACTCAATACAGCACACTCAATACAGCGCACTCAATGCACTCAATACAGCGCACTCAATGCACTCAATACAGCACACTCAATACATCGCACTCAATACAGAGCACTCATTACAGCGCATTCAATACAGCGCACTCAATACAGAGCACTCAATACAGCACACTCAATACAGCACACTCAATACATCGCACTCAATACAGAACAATCATTACAGTGCATTCAATACAGCGCACTCAATACAGCACACTCAATACAGTGCACTCAAGACAGCGCAATCAGCGCACTCAATACAGCGCACTCAATACAGCACACTCAATACACTCAATACAGCGCACTCAATACAGCGCACTCAATACAACACACTCAATACAGCGCACTCAATACAGCGCACTCAATACAATGCACTCAATACAGCGCACTCAATACAGCGCACTCAATGCACTCAATACAGCGCACTCAATACAGCGCACTCAATGCACTCAATACAGCGCACTCAATACAGCACACTCAAGACACTCGATACAGCACACTCAATACAGCGCACTCAATACAGCGCACTCATACAGCGCACTCATGCACTCAATACAGCGCACTCAATGCACTCAATACAGCCACTCAATACATCGCACTCAATACGAGCACTCATACAGCGCATTCAATACAGCGCACTCAATACAGCACACTCAATACAGCGCACTCAATACAGCACACTCAAGGAGCGCAATCAGCGCACTCAATACAGCGCACTCAATACAACAACTCAATACCTCAATACAGCGCACTCAATACACGCACTCAATACAACACACTCAATACAGCGCACTCAATACAGCGCACTCAATACAGCGCACTCAATGCACTCAATACAGCGCACTCAATACAGCGCACTCAATACAACACACCAATACAGCGCACTCAATACAGCGCACTCAATACAGCGCACTCAATGCACTCAATACAGCGCACTCAATGCACTCAATACAGCGCACTCAATACATCGCACTCAATACAGCGCACTCAATACATCACACTCAATACAGCGCACTCAATGAACTCAATACAGCGCACTCAATGCACTCAATACAGCGCACTCAATGCACTCAATACAGCACACTCAATACAGCGCACTCAATGCACTCAATACAGAACACTCAATACAGCGCACTCAATACAGCGCACTCAATACAGCGCACTCAATGCACTCAATACAGCGCACTCAATGCACTCAATACAGCACACTCAATACATCGCACTCAATACAGAACACTCATTACAGCGCATTCAATCAAGCGCACTCAATACAGAGCACTCAATACAGAGCACTCAATACAGCACACTCAATACAGCACACTCAATGCACTCAATACAGCACACTCAATACAGCACACTCAATACAGCGCACTCAATGCACTCAATACAGCGCACTCAATGCACTCAATACAGCACACTCAATACATCGCACTCAATACAGAGCACTCATTACAGCGCATTCAATACAGCGCACTCAATACAGAGCACTCAATACAGCGCACTCAATACAGCACACTC
>CM026396.1:3188489-3240411 GCA_014843695.1 Archivesica marissinica
CCATATCTACATACATTTCTACAAGATATACACACTATCTCACCATATCTACATACATTACTACAATAAATACACACTATCTCACCAAATCTACATACATTACTACAAGATATATCCACTATCTCACAATATTTACATACATTACTACAAGATATACACACTATGTCACCATATCTACAAACATTGCTACAAGATCTACACACTATATCACCATATCTACATACATTCCTACAAGATATATCCACTATCTCACCATATTTACATACATTACTACAAGATATACACACTATATCACCATATCTACATACATTACTACAATAACTACACACTGTCTCACCATATATACATACATTACTACAAGATATACACACTATCTCACCATATCTACGTACATTACTACAAGATATATCCACTATCTCACCATATTTACATACATTACTACAAGATATACACACTATCTCCCATATATACATACATTACTACAAGATATACACACTATCTCACCATATATATACATACATTACTACTAAATATACACACTATCTCACCAAATCTACATACATTACTACAATATATACACACTATCTCAACATATCGACATACATTACTACAATAACTACACACTGTCTCACCATATCTACATACATTACTACAAGATATACACACTATCTCACCATATCTACGTACATTACTACAAGATATACACACTATCTCACAATATGTACATACATTACTACAAGATATACACACTATCTCACCATATCTACAAACATTACTACAAAATATACACACTATCTCACCATATCTACATACATTACTACCATATATACACACTATCTCAACATATCTACATACATTACTACAAGATATACACACTATCTCACCATATCTACATACATTACTCAATAACTACACACTATCTCACCATATCTACATACATTACTACAAGATATACACACTATCCACCATATCTACGTACATTACTACAAGATATACACACTATCTCACCATATATACATACATTACTACAAGATATACACACTATCTCACTATATATACATACATTACTACAAGATATACACACTGTCTCACCATATCTACATACATTACTACAATATATACACACTATATCACCATATCTACATACATTACAACAATATATATCCACTATCTCACCATATCTACATACATTTCTACAAGATATACACACTATCTCACCATATATACGTACATTGCTACTAAATATACACACTATCTCACCAAATCTACATACATTACTACAAGATATATCCACTATCTCACAATATTTACGTACATTACTACAAGATATACACAGTATCTCACCATATCTACATACATTACTACAAGAAATATTCACTACTAACCATATCTACATTCATTACTACAAGATCTACATCTATTTCACCATATATACATTCATTCTACAAGATATATCCACTATCTCACCATATTTACATTCATTACTACAAGATCTACACACTATATCACCATATCTACATACATTCCTACAAGATATATCCACTATCTCACCATATTTACATACTTACTACAATAACTACACACTGTCTCACCATATCTACATACATTACTACAAGATATACACACTATCTCACCATATCTACGTACTTACTACAAGATATACCACTATCCCACCATATCTACATTCATTACTACAGATCTACACACTATTTCACCATATATATACATTCATTACTACAAGATATACACGCTGTCTCACCATATCTACATACATTACTACAATATATACACACTATATCACCATATCTACATATATTACAACAATATATATCCACTATCTCACCATATCTACATACATTACTACAAGATATACACACTGTCTCACCATATCTACATACATTACTACAATATATACACACTATCTCACCATATCTACATACATTACAACAATATATACACACTATCTCACCATATCTACATACATTACTACAAGATATACACACCATCTCACCATATATACATACATTGCTACTAAATTTACACACTATCTCACCATATTTACATTCATTACTACAAGATCTACACACTATATCACCATATCTACATACATTAATACAAGATATATCCACTATCTCACCATATTTACATACATTACTACAATAACTACACACTGTCTCACCATATCTACATACATTTCTACAAGATATACACACTATCTCACCATATCTACATACATTACTACAAGATATACACACTATCTCACCATATCTACACACATTACTACAAGATATACACGCTGTCTCACCATATCTACATACATTACTACAATATATACACACTATATCACCATATCTGTATATATTACAACAATATATATCCACTATCTCACCATATCTACATACATTTCTACAAGATATACACACTATCTCACCATATATACATACATTGCTACTAAATATACACACTATCTCACCAAATCTACATACATTACTACAAGATATATCCACTATCTCACAATATTTACATACATTACTACAAGATATACACACTATGTCACCATATCTACAAACATTGCTACAAGATCTACACACTATATCAACATACATTCCTACAAGATATATCCACTATCTCACCATATTTACATTCATTACTACAAGATCTACACACTATATCACCATATCTACATACATTACTACAATATCTACACACTGTCTCACCATATCTACATACATTACTACAAGATATACACACTATCTCACCATATCTACATACATTACTACAAGATATATCCACTATCTCACCATTTTACATACATTACTACAATAAATACACACTGTCTCACCATATATACATACATTTCTACAAGATATACACACTATCTCACCATATATACATACATTGCTACTAAATATACACACTATCTCACCAAATCTACATACATTACTACCATATATACACACTATCTCAACATATCGACATACATTACTACAATATATACACACTATCTCACCATATCTACATACATTACTACAATAAATACACACTATCTCACCATATCTACATACATTACTACAAGATATACACACTATCTCACCATATCTACATACATTACTACAAGATATACACACTATCTCACCATATCTACGTACATTACTACAAGATATACACACTATCTCACTATATATACGTACATTACTACAAGATATACACACTGTCTCACCATATCTACATACATTACTACAATATATACACACTATATCACCATATCTACATATATTACAACAATATATATCCACTATCTCACCATATCTACATACATTTCTACAAGATATACACACTATCTCCCCATATATAGGTACATTGCTACTAAATATACACACTATCTCACCAAATCTACATACATTAATACAAGATATATCGACTATCACACAATATTTACGTACATTACTAGAAGATATACACAGTATCTCACCATATCTACATACATTACTACAAGAAATTATTCACTATCTAACCATATCTACATTCATTACTACAAGATCTACATACTATTTCACCATATATACATTCATTCCTACAAGATATATCCACTATCTCACCATATTTACATTCATTACTACAAGATCTACACACTATATCACCATATCTACATACATTCCTACAAGATATATCCACTATCTCTCCATATTTACATACATTACTACAATAACTACACACTGTCTCACCATATCTACATACAATACTACAAGATATACACACTATCTCACCATATCTACGTACATTACTACAAGATATACACACTATCCCACCATATCTACATTCATTACTACAAGATCTACACACTATTTCACCATATATATACATTCATTACTACGTGATATACACGCTGTCTCACCATATCTACATACATTACTACAATATATACACACTATATCACCATATCTACATATATTACAACAATATATATCCACTATCTCACCATATCTACATACATTACTACAAGATATACACGCTGTCTCACCATATCTACATACATTTCTACAATATATACACACTATATCACCATATCTACATATATTACAACAATATATAACCACTATCTCACCATATCGACATACATTACTACAAGATATACACACCATCTCACCATATATACATACATTGCTACTAAATTTACACACTATCTCACCATATTTACATTCATTACTACAAGATCTACACACTATATCACCATATCTACATACATTCATACAATATATATCCACTATCTCACCATATTTACATACATTACTACAATAACTACACACTGTCTCACCATATCTACATACATTTCTACAAGATATACACACTAGCTCACCATATCTACATACATTACTACAAGATATACACACTATCTCACCATATCTACACACATTACTACAAGATATACACGCTGTCTCACCATATCTACATACATTACTACAATATATACACACTATATCACCATATCTGTATATATTACAACAATATATATCCACTATCTCACCATATCTACATACATTTCTACAAGATATACACACTATCTCACCATATATACATACATTGCTACTAAATATACACACTATCTCACCAAATCTACATACATTACTACAAGATATATCCACTATCTCACAATATTTACATACATTACTACAAGATATACACACTATGTCACCATATCTACAAACATTGCTACAAGATCTACACACTATATCACCATATCTACATACATTCCTACAAGATATATCCACTATCTCACCATATTTACATTCATTACTACAAGATCTACACACTATATCACCATATCTACATACATTACTACAAGATATACACACTATCTCACCATATCTACATACATTACTACAAGATATACACACTATCTCACCATATCTACGTACATTACTACAAGATATACACACTATCTCACCATATCTACATACATTACTAATAAATATACACACTGTCTCACCATATATACATACATTTCTACAAGATATACACACTATCTCACCATATATATACATACATTGCTACTAAATATACACACTATCTCACCAAATCTACATACATTACTACAAGATATATCCACTATCTCACAATATGTACATACATTACTACAAGATATACACACTATGTCACCATATCTACAAACATTGCTACAAAATATACACACTATCGCACCATATCTACATACATTACTACAATAACTACACACTGTCTCACCATATCTACATACATTACTACAAGATATACACACTATCTCACCATATCTACGTACATTACTACAAGATATACACACTATCTCACCATATATACGTACATTACTACAAGATATACACACTGTCTCACCATATCTACATACATTACTACAATATATACACACTATATCACCATATCTACATATATTACAACAATATATATCCACTATCTCACCATATATACATACATTTCTACAAGATATACACACTATCTCACCATATCTACAAACATTGCTACAAAATATACACACTATCGCACCATATCTACATACATTACTACCATATATACACACTATCTCAACATATCGACATACATTACTACAAGATACACACTATCGCACCATATCTACATACATTACTACAATAACTACACACTGTCTCACCATATCTACATACATTACTACAAGATATACACACTATCTCACCATATATAAGTACATTACTACAAGATATACACACTATCTCACCATATATATACATACATTGCTACTAAATATACACACTATCTCACCAAATCTACATACATTACTACAAGATATATCCACTATCTCACAATATGTACATACATTACTACAAGATATACACATTATGTCACCATATCTACAAACATTGCTACAAAATATACACACTATCGCACCATATCTACATACATTACTACAATAACTACACACTGTCTCACCATATCTACATACATTACTACAAGATATACACACTATCTCACCATATCTACGTACATTACTACAAGATATACACACTATCTCACCATATATAAGTACATTACTACAAGATATACACACTATCTCACTATATATACGTACATTACTACAATATATACACACTATATCACCATATCTGCATATATTACAACAATATATATCCACTATCTCACCATATATACATACATTTCTACAAGATATACACACTATCTCACCATATCTACAAACATTGCTACAAAATATACACCCTATCGCACCATATCTACATACATTACTACCATATATACACACTATCTCAACATATCGACATACATTACTACAAGATATACACACTATCGCACCATATCTACATACATTACTACAATAATTACACACTGTCTCACCATATCTACATACATTACTACAAGATATACACACTATCTCACCATATCTACGTACATTACTACAAGATATACACACTATCTCACCATATATAAGTACATTACTACAAGATATACACACTATCTCACTATATATACGTACATTACTACAAGATATACACACTGTCTCACCATATCTACATACATTACTACAATATATACACACTATATCACCATATACATACATTTCTACAAGATATACACACTATCTCCCCATATATAGGTACATTGCTACTAAATATACACACTATCTCACCAAATCTACATACATTAATACAAGATATATCGACTATCACACAATATTTACGTACATTACTAGAAGATATACACAGTATCTCACCATATCTACATACATTACTACAAGAAATTATTCACTATATCACCATATATACATTCATTACTACAAGATCTAAACACTATCGCACCATATATACATTCAGTACTACAAGATATACACACTATATCACCATATCTACATATATTACTACAAGATATACACACTATCGCACCATATCTACATAAATCCCCGCATCTTCCAACACAAAACATGGATCTTACCATAACATTAGGTCGTCAGAACATGTATTACACCGTAGCGTTTCAGTTTTTGTATCTAACGTTTCAATTTTTTGAAAGTAACGTTTCAGTTTCTGACACAAGCGTTTCAGTTTCTGACACAAGCGTTTCAGTGTCTGACACAAGCGTTTCAGTTTCTGACACAAGCGTTTCAGTTTTTGACACTAGCGTTTCAGTTTTTACCCGTTAACACGTAATTCTCCATAGAGTCCGTTTCAGTTTTTGACACTAGCGTTTCAGTTTCTGACACAAGCGTTTCAATTTCTGACACAAGCGTTTCAGTTTTTGTCATTGTTTTTTCAGTTTTTGTCTCCGTCGTTTCGATATGCGACGCTACAATCGCATTTTTGTGTCGTTAATCTGATAAAAAAATTAAACGGACGGACGGAAAGGCAGGCTGGTAGGCAGTGATTACAAGAATTCCCCACGGCAAGTACGCATACATTTTAGCTCCACTATAAACAGCATAGAGCGTACGCGGCGCTACCCCTATATCTAATAATCGAACTATGGATATCCGTATAAATACTAAAGAAATAGCGAAACGTCGCCCCATAATTGTTGCTGTTTTTAGAATGATTTGAGTACCGCTGTAGGGCTACATACAGCATGTACATACATGTACATCTTATAATTCTGTTTCGCGCGTAATGCGACATATGCACGCTAAATGACCAAATACATATCCATCATGAAAACATCAAAGCCGTTGTTTTGGAGGACAGTGTACAAGGCAGAAGATGCTCCACCGACGGACGGACAGACATACGGACGGACGGACAGGCAGGCTGGTAGGCAGTGATTACAAGAATTCCCCACGGCAAGTACGCATACATTTAGCGAACGAAAGCGATTTTAATTATTTGCAGATACGTCTTAAAGACAATCTTGTTTGGGTGTTAATAAAATATTGTCCATTAATGAATCAGCCCTGTCTTCAACATCATTGGGATATCTCCGCATCAATTAGGACCAATTAGCTGAGGATGACCTCCAGATTAAGTTATGTACGCACTCCGGGCTTATCAGTTAATCCGCTATGTTGCAGCTTAGAGAAATGTTATTGGTCATACCTTTAGCTTTTAAAGGCTGGTATTGACGTCCTCGGTATGTAAATGTATTATTTACTTTAGAATCATGAAATAATTTGCCACGCTATATTTATAATTACCTGCTTCAGTTTGGGCTAGAAATTTTTCTCGCATTCCCAGATAAGATTATTTAGTGCCAACTGACAAACATACGGAAGGCCTGACAGGCATACCTCATACCGCTTGGATTCAGTTAATTATGTTACAGGGCATGGAACACCACGTATTAACGATTTATATTAATCGTTGTATCACTCTATACTATAAAATACGTGTACTTTATTCGTGTTTCATATACGCTATGGCTATGAGTTGTCTAGTGACATGCCCCTCTAAAACGTACATTACGGATTATTAATAATTTATCGCGTTTTTATGGAATTATACGTAACGATGTAAGATATATATTATTCATTTTCGCTAAAGTACATAGGTTAAGTTTGTATATAGCGTATAATTAGGATTTCTTAAGCGATAAAAACGTACGCCGAGTTTGAATAATATAATGAACTTACCCGTTGACAGCATGGTTGTGAAGCTTATGAAAGGATTGAGGACTAAGTCCGTTCTAATCGGTCTATATTTATAGAAGCGTTCGTAATCGTTATTTATGGATCGGTTCGTAGTCGATATTTATAGAATGGTACGCGATCGCTATTTATAAAGCTATTATCAATAGGCTCTATAGTGACGCGTATACCAAAAAAGCAAAGAGCTCGGTAGTTGCGCGATACGTCATCAATAGGCTCTATAGTGACGCATATACCAAACAAGTAAAGAGCTCGGTAGTTGCGCGATACGTCATCAATAGGCTCTATAGTGACGCGTATACACAACAAGTAAAGAGATGCACGTACTACTGCCAGTATCTCCCAAGCTTGGAACAAGACGTGTATGGATGCACACCACTGAATATTACTCCTTCTTCGCGCTATAGTAAATCGATCAACTGTCACAGTCAAATGCTCAGTTCCAAACAAGAATCGACATTTACCGCATGCAGTTCTGTAAACTCCAGGGCTGCTGCTTGCTGTTAGACACAAGTAAGTCATGGCATCACCATCAAAGTTTTTCACAATTTTCAAATGTAAACAAACACCGGTTAAAAATGGAGCGCGTAGGAATCATAGCTGTCATGTAGGGCTGTTTACTCATCAATGCGCTGGAGCAAGTAATTCTGAAATCAATGCACAAAAAGTCTTCTTTAAATGAGCACAAATGCCACAGATGCACCACAATCACAGTAAGAAATGCAAACAGTCTCTGGTTCTACAGTAAAACATCATCAAATTATGGTCTGCTTGATTGTAAAAACTATTTTCTAGGCTACAACGACCCGGAACCAATTCCCCAGTGGGGTCACACGTATATACAGTACACGGAAACACGGTTTGGCTTATGATATAGTGCGCACCATTTTGACCTACTTTCGCCAAAACGAGACTAAACGAGGTAAACAAACGTAAATATGCATTATTCGTATAGGAATGACACACCCGAGTGTCACATAATCTTGAAATTTACCAGTAGTTAGACGCAATATCTGTTCCTACGAATGTATATGGGTTATATGGTTCAGAGAATTACTTAGTGTGTCGTCCATTGTCCAGTGGTACAGTGGTAGAGTGTCTTATTTGGATTCAAAGGGTCCCGGGTTTGATACTAGTTTGGGGCACATATAGTGTCATTGAGTGAGACATCTCAGTACTTGTTAGTGACTTAAGTCTGCTAAGCCTGTCCAAAAAACATGTCAAGATCCCCACAAGGTGCTTGGCATCAATAAAACATACAATGTACATAAGTAATTGAATGCATTTGTAACAGTTAGGTCACACGCACCATATTAACTATATTAACCCATGCCATTGGAATGGGCTCCCTCAACGAAGGATCACTGCCGGCCCAGTGGAAGTCAGCACATGTTGCTCCCATTTACAAAAAAGGGGACACGTTACACCCCGCCGACTATAAGCTCTCACTGACATGTGTTCTATGCAAGGTTCTAGAACATATACTTAGTTTCCTCCTCGATAGTAAAACACTTCACTAACCACATTATTCTGTACCATTTGCAGCATCGTTTTAGAGAAAAACGGTCATGCGTGACCCAATTATAATACTAATCAATGACGTGGTTACCTCTGTCTACAATAAGCATCAGATATATCTCATCCTATTAGACTTCAGTAAGGCTTTCGATAAGGTCAATCACGAGAAAGTACTACTAAAAATGCAGGTCAAACATTAAGGTGGATTAAGAGTTTTCTAGATAATAGACTCCAGTCAGTTGTCCTTAATGGTATTAGTTCAGATGCCATTCCTCTGGAGTCCCACAGGGATCCATACTTGGGCCCCTGATGTTCCTAGCCTATCTAAACGTCCTCCCACAAAACATCTGTTCCAAAGTCCGTATCTTTGCAGATGATACTGCAGTCTATCTATCATCTGCAAATGAATCGGTCACACTCCAAAACGATCTTAAGAGATTAGAAGATGGGAGTTGGAGTGGGACATGGACTTTAACCCCTCCAAATGTCAAGTTATCAGAAGGAAACATCCTATTCCCAGTCAATATGAACTCCATGGAATCCTACTTGAGTAGGTCACCTCAGCCAAACTACATTGGCGTGGATATCTCAAATAACCTGTCGTGGGACACTCACATAAAAAGGTCAACTAAGAAAGCAAACCAAACATTAGGATTCCTACGTAGAAACCTCCAGGTCAAATCCGAACCCCTTAAGTACATGGCTTACCAGACACTAGTGAGACCCCAGCTTGAATATGGCTCCGAGATCTGGTTGCCCCATACCCAAACATTGCCCCAGCTTGAATATGGCTCCGAGATCCGGTTGCCCCATACCCAAACATTGATAGACCATATGAATGTGTCCATTGGTATATGAGACAACACCGCGTTGGATAAAGGCTGACTGCTCGCCATTGCCATTCCATAAGCTATAGGTTAATTACAGCAACTACAGACTACTACAAGTTTTTCTTTTTTCCAAGAACAATCTACCATTGGAACCATCTCCCTCCTGACAGTGTCCATCTCCCTACCACAGAGCAATTCAATACGACAGTTTGCAATATTGACCATGCCAGTCCCTAGTTGTTCTGCGCAGCTGCTTTTAAACTTTTACCACAACTTATTTTCATTACTTTCTTAAATTATGCTTTTAACTATTCATACTTTTAACATCTTTGAGGTTTTTGATGCACAACATGTCTACATCCCCGCAAGGGGTTCGACATTAAAGGCAGGCAGGCAGGCAGGCAGGCAGGCAGACAGATATATACTATATACCGTCCAGTCTCAGCTTTTACCATTTTTGCTGAGCGGCTGGCCACTGTACCACTCGGGACTGTTTTTGACCTTAGTATGTGGTTATTTTCAACATTCTGTGTCTCAAATGAGATGTTTATCAACGGTCCCCGACAAGCGTCACCCTGTCATACTCAGTAGTGTGTGCTTGGAGTACCCAGTATATGTGGATGAATAAGTTACTACCCGAAATCATCGTTAGACTAAAGGGTTTTTTAGACGAAACTAGTACGTGAATTCGTGTTTACTCTCAAATATTCACTTCTGTTATCAGTAGTTATATAAATACGGATATAATACAGTTACAAAACAACCTACCAAAGTAAACAGAGTATGTCGAAGGTAGTATATTGCCAAAATACGCTAAACCGGTGATTTTATAACGAACGGTTTTAATGTTTGTTTACCTGTTTATAAGAATCTGGGTCAAGACGGTGTCCAAACCGTGTTTCCGTGTATAGGAATGGGCTCGGGTACCGTCTCATCACCATCGCTTATAACATGCATGGACATGGCGAAATATAAACACCGACTAAATCATTAAACCTTAAAAGTGAAAGTACTGCGTTTTCATGGACATTCCATTGGTATCAATTTCGGAAAATGGAACTCGAAAGTTAAAAACGAAAGTAGGGCGAGTTCGTGGAAATTTGCTGAGTATCATTTTCAGAAAATGACATTCATTTAACGGGATCTACAAGCTTATAGAAAAGTTGTGTACCATAATATTACTGTGATTGCTTTTCTCATGCAAAATAATAAGAGCACTGCTTTTCATGGAGAATTACACTTGACAATTGGTGAGGCCCTTACTTGTGGGTTTTGTAAACTATATAGGAAGTCGTGATAGCGCAGTGGATGAGCATTCGCTTCAGGTGCTAAAGGTCCGGAGTTCGAGCCCCACTGGAGCCGTTACGATTGTGCCCTTAGGCAAGGCATTTAAATTCCACGTTGTCTACTTCTCTCTCCCTCGTGGCGATGGATTCCACCAGGAATGAGGTCTCGAGAGTGATTTATATAAGTTGAAATAACTTGTTTCGCAAGCGAGCTAAAATATAGTTGTATAAAAATTTTAAACTATATAGTATGCTTAAATGTAGTACATTATTATATTGCTTTCTAATTTATATTGATTCATAAACGACGGAAAAGGGTGTATGTTTTTTGATTTTGAAGAGTTCCCACCTGACCCTATATTCTGAACCCTATACTTTTTTAAAAATATGTTTTTGTTTTTAATATACAATATAAAACGTTTTCATCAAGCTATTTAAAAGTCATGTCACCCTTATGCATTATATAATTGCCATTGTTAGTGTCATACATTATGCATATAGAGATGATACCAGAAACAGAAATACATTTACCTAATAAACTGATCTCTACTTCCAGTACAATCAGTCAACATTACCCTGTACACTTTCTATCAGGGCCTCAAATAGTTAGTTTTTCATCCAGGAAAGAACACGTTTGATAAGTGTGCCTAGCTGTATGTTTTCAAAAGTAGGTCGCGTGATATCTTTAAATACATTAGCTTAGCCGCCTGCAGATAAGATAACTATTAACTAACACATTCAGGAAAGGGATTCGAATAAGTTATGTAACTGTTGCAACTATTCCTGTGTTATGTACCATTCTTGACTAAATTGTCGTTAAAGCTAAATTAACAGTTTAATATTAAAATGGACCGACATAATCATGGAAACCGAAAGTAGAGCGAGTTCGTGGAAAATTTGGAGTTGAGTATCACTTTCAGAAAAGCTGTCTGCGGGTAAGATAACTAATATTTCAATATTAAAATGGTTTAGTATAATATTTTATTGCTCTATTCATTTTACACATACATGTAAATACAACATATTGAACGGTAAAGGCGAACGTTTAGTTTATACATATTTATTTTAGCTCGATTGTGAAACAAGTTCTTCCAATTTATATTAATCACTCTCTAGACCACGTTGCTGATGTAATCCATCGCCACGACGGCGAGAGAAGAGGCACGGTGGATTTTAAATGCCTTGCCTAAGGGCACAATCGTAACGGCTCCAGCGGGGCTCGAACTCCGGGTCTTTCGCACCTGAAGCGAACGCGCTACCACTGCGCTATCAAGGCGAAAGAAGGGCGTTTTCATTGACATTTGTTGACTATTACTGTCCTAAAATGGAATTCACCTGTAGGCAAGTTGCGCTCTGTAGATAAGATAACAAACATTTCAACGAATATAATACATTGAATATTGAACTTTAAAATTAATAAAAACGAAAGTAGTGTGTTTTCGTGGAAAATTGTTGAATATCACTTTCGGAAATTTGAAACAAAATTGAATGCAGAAGCCTAGCGGCCAGCATGTAAGAAAATTTACATTACAATATTAAATGTGGAGAGAATTACCATAAGCTCCTGTAGCTTTCAATTCAATCCACTTGTCTTGATATTTGTATTATTGTATGGATGTTATATGTACAGATGCTATATGTCATGTTTATCTTGATACATAAAATATGTTTAAACCAATGTGCTTTTTGACTGTTGTCTTTGTGTACTGTTTTATGAGAAGAAAACCTATTAACAATTAACACATTATTACCAGCGTTCTGTCCAAATGATGGGCATTCTTTGGAAAGATCCAGTTCACCAAGCATTATATAATATATATGACCTAAACGCGGCACAGCGTGGATGGAGAATATGAATGCTGCGAATATACCATATGCTTTGAAAATGAGATGCTACCCTAACATGGATGACTATTTGCCCTCCTGGTGTGGTGTGTTCCATTACTGCACTGCACGTATTAACTATGCATTGTTATACTAAATGACATCAATATTCAGCATTGGTTCGATGTCTGATTACATCCGGCTTGTTGTATATGTTGTATCCATATCCAAAATGTTTGAGATAATGACCCACTATACAGTCAAACCTGTGTTAGTATTCATCTCTATTAAGCAGCCAACATGTATTAAGCAGCCAGTTTCCAGAATCCCAATATGTAGTTTTAGTATACAGTTGACCTCTATTAAGCAGCCACTTTCTCAGATTCCCTTGATTAGCTGCTTAAGACAGGTTTGACTGTATATACATTGTTTCTTTATTACTAAATTTTAACAATGACCCACGTATGGTATTTAGAAACAAGTTCTTGCAGTTTTATTTTTTTTAATACTCCCTAAATTAGATATGTCATATTAAGTGTTTTCCTCTGTTTTTACGTCCTATTAAGTGTTTTCCTCTGTTTTTATCGTTGTTTGCTTTGCACAACAATTGTATTCTACTATCGCTTCTTGTGATTATTAAATTACTATATCTCGACAGATCTCATCCAGTATATACAATGGGTACTTATTTATAAAAGAATGTTATCAATTAATTAACACAATTTTGATAAAATCACATTTATCATACCGTATTCTAAGTAAAAGGACATATTCCCATATTGGAATAAATGAGACTTTTTCTGCCAAGGGAGGTAATAGAAAATCATAGATGTCTCTCATTAATGAAGCTCTAGATGTTATTAATATAATTATATAATCCATACCAACAAGTACTATTTACATCTTTTCAGATTTGTGAGCACTACATATTGATGGTAGCAATTGGAGAAGAGATCAGGTTATGCATAAAGAGATCATCAATAACATATCACAAGTCGGTCAGAACATTGTACATGCCATTGACATTTATGAAATAGTGTGTGTTGTAGCAACAGGACATTTTGCTATGTACGTATCTTATCAATAGGAAGGAACCTCCGTTGAAGCTTGGTTACAGTCGCTGACTTCAAATCACCCACCTGTCGATGGTGTATGTTGGAATCTCACATGGATTATTGAATTATTTCATGTAAGGAAGCTATCGTGCTGCTTACACTGGTGTCCGCACGCAGCTGACATACTACTCAACGGTACACATATAGCAGCTAGGGAGACGCGTGTTATTCTAACCCCAAAAGAAACAAACACTAGAAACAATGGGAAATATAATTAGTAGCCATGTTAATGATTTCCTTAATTATGTAGATAAAGAGAAACTACAATTGAAAAGATCCTCAAAAGAAATGGAGGATATAACTGCAGCTGTTAATGAAGCCGTTGATAGTTTTGCTGCCTACCTAGGCAAGAAATACCCCATTTTTGAGATTTCTCATAAATATGCTGTAGGAAGCATGGCAGAAGGAACAAAAATCCTTGAAGCAGATGAATTTGATTTTATATTAGTGTTGAAGCAATTCAATGAACACTTATTAGATATAAAACAATGTGAAGAGTGTTGCTTTGAGCGGTTAACAGATGTTGAAAGAGAGCTTGAATTTATGTTTGAAGGCTTTCGTCATGCGCATGTTAGTATTCCGAATAGGAAGCACTCTCAATATGATGAGGACATGCGTGGTAAAAGTCCATGGAATGTGTTTTTATCAAAACCATCAGATTTCTTGGATGGAGACGAAACTCTACTTGGTTGGAATTTCAAAAAGGTATGCAAAGATTCTGGTGACCTTACGTATTTGAAAGACAGCCGTTTCGTTGGCCCATCTTGGAATTTAATGTTCCTCTGGAAGACAAAGCAGGGAGCAGACGTGAAAATATCGGTTGATACAACAATGGCCATAGAAATAACACATGTGACAGACATTGTTACCCTTCAAAATATACCGTGCAAAACATATTACCAAGATCTAGTGAATGAGGATAAATGCTTTATCATTCCAAAAGTCATTTGGCGAAGCCTCGGCGAATACAGTGCGAATTTCAAATACAACTTCACAACAACAGAGGTTAACATTATGCGGAATCTATCGGAGGAACATAAAGTGTGTTACAGGATCTTGAAATATATCTATCGCGAGCTTTATTCACTGTGGGGCTTACAAAGCTACTTTTTGAAAATGTTAATACTGCGGCATGCACCGAATTGCTACAGACGAGATCCTGCTAAATGTCTTGAGGCAATATTCAGAGATATTGATAATATAATAACGAAGAGAAACGACGATCATGGTGTACCAGAATTTGAAATTGAGACCTTATTTATACGAAAAATGAAGCTGAAAAACTCAATTCCTTCTTACCATTACGATGATCTTGTCGAACACCAGCGGCGCATCCAAGAACAATTTGAAAAGCTAAAACGTATTGAGAGCACCGAATATGAAATATATTTTCAAAACTTCGTTCAAGGTATAGTGCAATCGACATAGGCCGTGTAAGACACCTAGTCTAAACAACTGCCGCCTGTAAATATTGATGTTGTAAGGAGATGGCTATTGTTGATGCTTCAACGATAGAGGATGGGGACGGAATGCGATAGGGATCTGGTTGTTTATGTTTCAACGATAGAGGACGGGGACATAATGCGATAGGGGTCTGGTTGTTGATGTTTCAACGATAGAGAATGTGTACGGAATGCGATATGCGATAGGGTTGTTGATGTTTCAACGATAGAGGATGGGCACGGAATGCGATAGTGATATGGTTGTTGGTGAACATGGTCTCTAGATATCTTATGACTGTAGTTCTGTTTTGCATTCATTATATTAGTTGTTTTACTGTACATTATATACTTCAGACAATGTTTTTACTATTTAATTAATTTTGTTATGCCTTATTTGGTACCGGGTCATCTTGGTCTTTCGGAATTTAGACCACTGCCTTACTCTTTGTATGAGTGTACGCTTCCTTACCTCACCAGTATTACTGGTGTCATTGCAGCACTTGACAACGCTTTGGTTTAGATGCCATGTTTGCCCTGTTCAGATCTCGCTCAGATATAACTCGGACTTTTTTCAAGGTAATCAGTTGTGAAAGCAAACCGTACCAATCCTAATATGAAATAGGCACTACCATCAATGTGGAAAGCGAATAAAAGTCGGAATCAATTTATGACTAGACATTATAGGAGGAATATGACTAGTTCCCCGCGAGGGATTTGACTTCTAAGGAAGATGGATATATATTAAATGATGACAACGATTATGCTTTTTCTTGTAGACGTTAACAAATATTTGAAGAACTCGTAGAAAAGTACTTATTTAGCTTCGCTTTGACAATGCATTGACTTGCCCAATCCAGGCTTTGCCCGTATAATCTGAACTGTGTGGTGTGCTATAAACCCGAAATCCCCTACAGTACAAACTAAGGTGTGTCTACTAAACAACTAAGACCATATGACCAGCGGACGATTTATTAATTCGCAGAACCTAGCTCTCATACCGATATAAGATTTCTTTATTTATAGAGGGTGACCTAATTAGTTTTGAACTAATCCTCCTTAGGGCCCTTAAAAGTATTCTTCTCGCTTACATATGTGCCGACACAATACCGTAATTCCGAGAAACAATAATAATAAAATGTTATCGCCCAATTAAATCTAGATTATTATTCATAGAATAAACCACGTTATTTAACTTTGTCTATCTGATTGTGATTTCAAACACAGTATACAGACATGATTACAAACACAGTGTATACAGACATGAATTCAAACGCAGTGTATACATACATGAATTCAAACACAGTGTATACAGACATGAATTCAAACACAGTGTATACAGACATGAATTCAGCGTGCAGCGACCGCCGCTAAGGATTCGACATGAATTCAGCGTGCATCAACCGCCGCTAAGGATTCGACATTCAAAGCGTGCAACGGCCGCCGCTAAGGATTCGACATTCAAAGCGTGCAACAACCGCCGCTAAGGATTCGACATTCAAAGCGTACAGCGACCGCCGCTAAGGATTCAACATTCAAAGCGTGCAGCGACTGCCGCTAAGGATTCGACATTCAAAGAGTGCAGCGACTGCCGCTAAGGATTCGACATTCAAAGCGTGCAGCGACTGCCGCTAAGGATTCGACATTCAAAGCGTGCAACGACCGCCGCTAAGGATTCGACATTCAAACCGTGCAGCGACCGCCGCTAAGGATTCGACATTCAAAGCGTGCAGCGACCGCCGCTAAGGATTCGACATTCAAAGCGCACAGCGACCGCCGCTAAGGATTCAACATTCAAAGCGTGCAGCGACCGCCGCTACGGATTCGACATTCAAAGCGCACAGCGACCACCACTAAGGATTCAACATTCAAAGCGTGCATCGACCGCCGCTAAGGATTCGACATTCAAAGCGCACAGCGACCGCCGCTAAGGATTCAACATTCAAAGCGTGCAGCGACCGCCGCTAAGGATTCAACATTCAAAGCGTGCAGCGACCGCCGCTAAGGATTCGACATTCAAGCGTGCAGCGACTGCCGCTAAGGATTCGAAATTCAAAGCGTGCATCAACCGCCGCTAAGGATTCGACATTCAAAGCGTGCAGCGACTGCCGCTAAGGATTCAACATTCAAAGCGTGTAGCGACCGCCGCTAAGGATTCGACATTCAAAGCGTGCAGCGACCGCCGCTAAGGATTCGACATTCAAAGCGTGCATCAACCGCCGCTAAGGATTCGACATTCAAAGCGTGCAGCGACTGCTGCTAAGGATTCAACATTCAAAGCGTGCATCAACCGCCGCTAAGGATTCGACATTCAAAGCGTGCAGCGACTGCCGCTAAGGATTCAACATTCAAAGCGTGTAGCGACCGCCGCTAAGGATTCGACATTCAAAGCGTGCAGCGACCGCCGCTAAGGATTCGACATTCAAAGCGTGCAGCGACTGCCGCTAAGGATTCGACATTCAAAGCGTGGACAACGCATTCAAGTATGTCCATGAAAGAGTATTTGTCTCTTCGTGCATATCCGTCAGTGAGTTTGTCTATTCGAGCATGTCCGTGAATGAGCCTATTTGTCTCTTCGACCATGTCTGTATATGAGTCTGTCTATTCGAGCATTTCCGTGAATGAGCCTATTTGTCTCTTCGACCATGTCTGTATATGAGTCTGTCTATTCGAGCATTTCCGTGAATGAGTTTGTCTCTTCGACCATACATGGTCCTGTCTATTCGAGCATTTCAGTGAATGAGATTTTCTTTTGTTCCCAAAAAAACCAACGTCTACCATTATAGCTCTAAATTATAAACGACGAATGCAATTTGTATAATGTGTTAAGAATGCATGGCAAATATATATCATTACACCCATAAACAATACATTCAACACATGCATCCGTGTGTACAAACTCGTTCCCGTACGTGCTTACAGTGTTTACGGGCATGCATCCGTGTGTACAAGCTCCTTCCCGTACGTGCTTACAGTGTTTACGGGCATGCATCCGTGTGTACAAACTAGTTCCCGTACGTGCTTACAGTGTTTACGGGCATGCATCCGTGTGTACAAACTCCCTACCGTACATGCTTACAGTGTTTCGGGCATGCATCCGTGTGTACAAACTCCCTACCGTACATGCTTACAGTGTTTCGGGCATGCATCCGTGTGTACAAACTCCCTACCGTACATGCTTACAGTGTTTCGGGCATGCATCCGTGTGTACAAACTCCCTCCCGTACATGCTTACAGTGTTTCGGGCATGCATCCGTGTGTACAAACTCCCTACCGTACATGCTTACAGTGTTTCGGGATGATCCGTGTGTACAAACTCCTTCCCGTACGTGCTTACAGTGTTTACTGGCATGCATCCGTGTGTACAAACTCCCTACCGTACATGCTTACAGTGTTTCGGGCATGCATCCGTGTGTACAAACTCCCTACCGTACATGCTTACAGTGTTTCGGGCATGCATCCGTGTGTACAAACTCCCTCCCGTACATGCTTACAGTGTTTCGGGCATGCATCCGTGTGTACAAACTCCCTACCGTACATGCTTACAGTGTTTCGGGCATGCATCCGTGTGTACAAACTCCTTCCCGTACGTGCTTACAGTGTTTACTGGCATGCATCCGTGTGTACACACTCCTTCCCGTACGTGCTTACAGTGTTTCGGGCATGCATCCGTGTGTACACACTCCTTCCCGTACGTGCTTACAGTGTTTCGGGCATGCATCCGTGTGTACAAACGCCTTCCCGTACGTGCTTACAGTGTTTCGGGCATGCATCCGTGTGTACAAACACCTTCTCGTACGTGCTTACAGTGTTTACGGGCATACATCCGTGTGTACAAACTCCTTCCCGTACGCGCTTACAGTGTTTACGGGCATGCATCCGTGTGTACAAACTCCTTCCCGTACGTGCTTACAGTGCTTACGGGCATGCATCCGTGTGTACAAACTCCTTCCCGTACGTGCCTACAGTGCTTACGGGCATGCATCCGTGTGTACAAACAACCTTCATTCATGTTCAGTACCCGACGCCACTTGTTGATTTATTATAATTACGAGAACAACAATTACATTACACTCAAGTACTGACCGTTTTTTATTTCAGTTTATTTAACATCGCTACCGGTTGCCAATTTGAGCGACGGGTAGTTTTCTAACAACACCTTTCCTGGGCAGGCTCCAGCAGTTAGCCAGTACTTGGTGCACCAACCTCCAACCGCCAACTTGTTCATATAAATGAGACATGGTCTGAACGGGGCTCGAACCCGTGACCATTAGTGATGATAGACTACAGTGGTATGCATGTCAGCGACCATAACCACTCGACCACGGGGGCGGACTAACCTATAATGGCACTCAACATTTTACGGCACGAAACTTATAGAACATGTTTCAGGAATGTATGGGATAATATTTCGATTCTTATCATCGTTTTTATTGATATAAAAAACATTAAACTATAATTACATGGAAAACAATCCCTATAGATGTCGATGGCATAAACCATGACGCCATCAACAATTTCACAAGCGAACTAATATGCTTTCCGTCTATGAAGGAAAGTGGTGCGAGAAATTCTACAGGTAACAATGAATTTTTGGTTTATAGAAATTTATTTTAGCTCGATTGTGGAGAGAGAGAAGACCCTGTGGAATTTAAGTGTCTTGCATAAGGGCACAATTGTCACGGCTACAGCTGGGCTCGAACTTCGAGCCTTTCATTTCTGAAGCATGTTATCCATGTACGTCTATCCGAGGCGGAGTGATTACTGATGTTCACATCCAATCACTTGCCACTCACTGCTTTAGCTTTGAATCACACTGGGGATGTAGAAGCATAGCGTGTAAGGAAAGTCGGCGATTGTACCAGGGTACACACCTATGCATGAAATGCTGCCCGGAAAGTCGGCGATTGTACCAGGGTACCCACCTATGCATGAAATCATGTGCGGAAAGTCGGCGATTGTACCAGGGTACCCACCTGTGCATGAAATCCTGCCCGGAAAGTCGGCGATTGTACCAGTGTACCCACCTGTGCATGAACTGCTGCCAGGAAAGTCGGCGATTGTACCAGTGTACCCACATATGCATGAACTGCTGTACGGAAAGTCGGCGATTGTACAAGGGCACCTACCTGTGCATGAACTGCTTCCCGCAAAGTCGGCGATTGTACCAGGATACCCACCTGTGCATGAAATGCTGCCCGGAAAGTCGGCGATTGTACCAGGGTACCAACCTGTGCATGAACTGCTGCCCGAAAAGTCGGCGATTGTACCAGTGTACCCACCTGTGCATGAACTGATGCCGGGAAAGTCGGCGATTGTACCAGTGTACCCACCTGTGCATGAACTGCTGCCGGGAAAGTCGGCGATTGTACCAGGGTACCCACCTGTGCATGAACTGTTTTGTCCGGAAAGTCGGCGATTGTACCAGGGTACCCACCTGTGCATGAATAGTGAAAGATGGCATTTTCTCGGCCACCGGTTGCGTTTCGTATTCCTGCGCGGTTAGATGTACTTTTGTATTTGTTATATTTCGGGTTTTGCGCCTGGATCAGCACCATTTCGGGCTATATCGCCCGCGGGCAGTTTACCTAACAACACCTTTCCTGGGCAGGCTCCAGCGGTTAATCAGTATGTGGGTGCACCAACCTCCGTAAGAAACTGCCAAACGTTTTCATCTTTTGTATTTGAGCTATATTCTGACTATTATGAACAGTTAATTATTAAATAATATAATTTATTGTAATGAATTTGTTTTGTCTGTAGTTTTTAATTTTTGCATCAAACAGAAACTAACTTGAACATTATACCGGAACTATTTCTTATTACGGACGTTCACACTAACAGAACTAACGGCTATGTGAACACGTGCAATGCGATATACCGACTATCTTGTAACTCAGCTATGTGAACACGTGCAATGCGATATACCGACTATCTTGTAACTCAGCTATGTGAACACGTGCAATGCGATATACCGACTATCTTGTAACTCAGCTATGTGAACACGTGCAATGCGATATACCGACTATCTTGTAACTCAGCTATGTGAACACGTGCAATGCGATATACCGACTATCTTGTAACTCAGCTATGTGAACACGTGCAATGCGATATACCGACTATCTTGTAACTCAGCTATGTGAACACGTGCAATGCGATATACCGACTATCTTGTAACTCAGCTATGTGAACACGTGCAATGCGATATACCGACTATCTTGTAACTCAGCTATGTGAACACGTGCAATGCGATATACCGACTATCTTGTAACTCAGCTATGTGAACACGTGCAATGCGATATACCGACTATCTTGTAACTCAGCTATGTGAACACGTGCAATGATGTGCGCGGCATATACCGACTATCTTGTAACTCAGCTATATGAACACGTGCAATGATGTGCGCGGCATATACCGACTATCTTGTAACTCAGCTATATGAACACGTGCAATGATGTGCGCGGCATATACCGACTATCTTGTAACTCAGCTATGTGAACACGTGCAATGATGTGCGCGGCATATACCGACTATCTTGAAGCTCAGTTATGTGAACACGTGCAATGATGTGCGCGGCATATACCGACTATCTTGAAGCTCAGTTATGTGAACACGTGCAATGATGTGTGCGGCATATACCGACTATCTTGTAACTCAGCTATATGAACACGTGCAATGATGTGCGCGGCATATACCGACTATCTTGTAACTCAGCTATATGAACACGTGCAATGATGTGCGCGGCATATACCGACTATCTTGTAACTCAGCTATGTGAACACGTGCAATGATGTGCGCGGCATATACCGACTATCTTGAAGCTTAGTTATGTGAACACGTGCAATGATGTGCGCGGCATATACCGACTATCTTGAAGCTCAGATATGTGAACACGTGCAATGATGTGTGCGGCATATACCGACTATCTTGTAACTCAGCTATATGAACACGTGCAATGATGTGCGCGGCATATACCGACTATCTTGTAACTCAGCTATATGAACACGTGCAATGATGTGCGCGGCATATACCGACTATCTTGTAACTCAGCTATGTGAACACGTGCAATGATGTGCGCGGCATATACCGACTATCTTGAAGCTCAGTTATGTGAACACGTGCAATGATGTGCGCGGCATATACCGACTATCTTGAAGCTCAGTTATGTGAACACGTGCAATGATGTGCGCGGCATAAACTTACATTCTGTGACAAACTTAGGAAATAATATTTGTCTTGCAGTTAGTTATTGGCGAATAAAACATGGTTTAAAGTTATTCAGGCGCTGAGAACTACAAACCATGTTTTATTCGGCATGGAGTCGCTATATGACCTAAGCTGCGGTTGTAATCCCCCCACACAAACCATGTTTTATTCGACATGGAGTCGCTATATGACCTAAGCTGCGCCTGTAATCCCCCACACAAACCATCTTTTATTCGGCATGGAGTCGCTATATGACCTAAGCTGCGCCTGTAATCCCCCCACACAAACCATGTTTTATTCGGCATGGAGTCGCTATATGACCTTAGCTGCGCCTGTAATCCCCCCACACAAACCATGTTTTATTCGGTATGGAGTCGCTATATGACCTAAGCTGCGGCTGTAATCCCCCCACATAAACCATGTTTTATTCGGTATGGAGTCGCTATATGACCTAAGCTGCGGCTGTAATCCCCCCACATAAACCATGATGTATTCGGCATGGAGTAGCTATATGACCTAAGCTGTAATCCCCCACACAAACCATGTTTTATTCGGCATGGCGTCGCTATTAGTATTATCCACCGCCCTGGTCGTGTGGTAACGGTCGCTGACTGGTATACCAATGTAACGTAGCATCACTTATAGTTCGAGACCAGCTCAGTCCGTGTCTCTCTATATGAAAAAGTTGGCAGTTTATTACGGATGTTGATGCTCAGAAAAGTTGATGTTAGGTAAGCCGCCGTCGCTCAAATGGGCAACCGGTAGCGACGTTACATAAACTTAAATTAATAAAAGTCTAGTATGCAAGGGTCACGAAAACTAAAGTTTTTATTAGTTGCAATAAATGCACTCGTAGAAAAATCCTGTAAACGGATTTTATATCCATCTATACGTCTACAGATGAACATAATCAGGTAATCAAATGCTATTGAATTGATAACATCACTCGATGAATCTCTTAAATACTATTGAGTCGTTATTGAGGAATTGTGTAAAATTATTATTCGGCCGTGTTTTGTTTTTATCGACACTGATTGTAGTAACAACTTGTGATGTTTCTCGTGACTATTGGATGAGTATAATGTATATGGATTTATCATTTAAGAACATAATACTCTGATGTTTCTATATAAATAGATACACATTGATTTACTGAAAACAATTTAGTTTTTCGCAAACACTCTTGGATAACTTGACGATCTCTCTTCAGATATAGATGGATACCGGCTACATGCTGAGCCGTATATCACATAGTTCGTATGCTCCAGAAGACAAAGGTAGGAGTCACTGGTGTATGTTTATTTAGTACCCCCGCCAGCAGGGTATGTTATCACCAAGTTTCAAGTTTGAGATTGTTTGGCATAATAAGGAGGCCATTTACAACGATAGAAATATGGCAAAGACATCACACAACATGTTACATATATACATATATAAACGAATACAATACAGTTAAGATACATTAGTAATTGACAGGCTATTGCTACTTAATGACATATCTTATTTGATGTATTTACAATCATTAATCAATTATATTTATTATATCTGCAAGACTCATGATACGTTGTATTTATTCATTGAGGGTCATGTTATTTAATCTTATGTGTGTGTTTACGTTTATTTATCGTCGCTACCGGTTTCCCATATGAGCGACGCCTCCTGAAGAGATTAGTCAGTTTCGATTTTTGGAGGATAGTGCAGTGATACAAACAGAGACCCATTCCAGAATCTCATCTGGTTCTTTTAAGTGCACGATGTAATGCACCGACACGAGACCTCGGTTTAACGTCCCATCTGAAAGACTGTTAATTGTATTAGTGTCAGACGGAATATCGAACCTGCGATCCCTGTATTCCCAGTCCATCGTGTTAACCACTGGACTAAGCATCCGTCTGTTTCAATCTTCTATCTCTGTATGTTCACAATATAACATGAAATAGTATTCTGATTCAATTAAATTTTCATTGCATAATTTACATAATCATTTGTTTCTATCAATACCATTAAATCTTATCTTATCATACCAAATTAAATTTCTAATTTAGGCGACGTTAATCTTAAACATGTAAATCATTGACGTAAGCTATCATTAGCAATGTGTTCAATATAATCTCTAGAATGTTGGCTTACATTTATTACAATAATCGGGTTTCGACATTGTGTGTACTGATGTGTTCCATCTTATGTTAAACATTGGTAAATAGCTAATACTAGCTACAATAATCGAGTCGAACCAATGTGTGTTTGTTTGTCTGAAACGGAAACTGATACGGATCTTGATCACATAGTGGTGAGGTATTTCCTCAGGGGATGCTGTAGCCGAGTAGCTGTTTGTTGAATACACATGGCATGGCCGTCTCCGTTGTAGGTTCGAATCCCGCTGGGGAATTACGTAGGTGAGAAAGCTATCCAGCTGACTTGCGGAAAGTCCGTGGTTATAGCCTGGTGCCCGTCCGTGGCTGTCATTGTGCTTGACAGGACACCAGCGCTCTTCCTCCACCAATAATTGCTGGGAAGTTATCACGTGTCCTAAGCTGTGTTGTCACATATATTAAACCCAAGAAACAAAATCCATTAAATAGTAACTACGTAGATACATGATTAAACCCAAGAGACAAAATCCATTAAATAGTAACTACGTAGATACATGATTAATGACGTGTGTAATGGTCATTTACAGTCTTGAAATGGTCACATTTTACAATGTCAACTTAAGGAATTTCGGCATCCACACACTGTGTACAGCAAATGTATTGTGAAGTCGTGGTAGCGCGCTTGCTTCGAGCGCGGAAAGGCTCAGAGGTGGAGCCCCGCTGGAGCCGTTATGAGTGTCCATTTATGCCAGGCATTTAGATTGCACGTTGCCTCTTCTCTCTCCCTCGTGGCGATGTATGCCATCAATTCCATCAGGAATGAGGTCTCGAGAGTGCTTAATATAAGTGTAAGAACTTGTTTCGCAATCGAGCTAAAATAAATTGTATACACAAAATAATATATTGTATATAGTCAAAGGGAATCACAGAAAGTGGCTGCTTAGCACATGTGGCTGCTTAGTAGAGGACACATGTTTAATAAACCATCATAGTGGGTAATCTGGGAACGGGTTACTTAATACAGGTTAGCTGCTTTTTTTATTTTATTTTTATTTACGTTTGTTTAACGTCGCTACCGGTTTCCCATTTGAGCGATGGGCAGTTTACCTAACAACACCTTTCCTGGGCAGGCTCCAGCGGTTAACCAGTACTTGGTGCACCAACCTCCGTAAGAAACTGCCAACTTTTTCATATAAATGAGACACGGTCTGAGCGGGGCTCGAACCCGTGACCATCAGAGATGATAAATTACAGTGGTATACAAGTCAGCGACCTTAACCACTCGACCACGGAGGCGGAGGTTAGCTGCTTAATGGAGGTGACCCCTAACATATTTGACTCTACCCAACTAAACGCAGAATAATAAAATGTTTAAAAAATTCGAATAGCTAAGAAAATGTACAGAAACTTGATGAACTAATGCGTGTGGTACTTGTAGTGCAATATATCTTACGCATTCAGTTGTAAAACAAATATAGCCAAACAAGTATAAGTGCTGGGTTATAATAAAATAAATGTTGACATACACGATCCACTAAGACTTGCTAATGGATATGTACTGTGTTATCATATAGAGCTAAGTGTTTGTTGTGTCTAGACCAAACAGTATTTGTCTACATCAGAGTATATATATATTCTTTATTACCACCATATAGATGAGCATTTGATACAAATTCAAAAAATACAAGTTCAGAATGTATACAAATTTACAATAACAGTATTACAATTATATCATACATACATTGTTATATACAAGTACAATTTATAATTTATTTACAGTTTAGATAGATAATTATCATACATTTTCCCCTGGCACCGGCTAAACGAAGCATATGAACACATGTGCGGACAAAGATAGCAAGTTAGATGTAGCGAAGACACAATATTCCGTCCGACAGACCACACGATGACCCTTAAATACTCTCTTCAATTGAATGTGAGGGAGTATATTCGTTATGTAAATTGTATTATCAACACGTTCATGTATATACAATATAATTATGTATGAATCAATCATATGTGCCAACTAGTCTGTGTATGTCCTGGCATGATCTGAATGCGATGCCATTCATACTAAAACTGAGGATGAAAGTTCCCACACTAATATTAAAGTGGTATATTGTATATACATATAATCGGTGAAGTTGAAAAGGCATGGCAAACATGTGATACGAACAACCCCACAGTGAGCAATCTTGCCGAAACGAAACACACACAGTTCGTAGGGAGTTAATGTATCTGATGGCTATGCCATTCAGCAAAGATGCAATACACTAAATGTATACACACATATAGTTATGGTTACATGAGCATTCTATAGCTTATTTTAAGACACTGTAATTGTAAAGCTTCAGAGCTCTCACCACTAATTGGATAAGTATAAAGACCTATCAACATATCAAACACTTGTTGTACTGGCCGTTCATTGATCATAAGAAGGTAACACTGAAAACCAGCAAGTTGTAATATCTGCTTCCATAAAACATTTCGTAAACGGATATTGTGTGCACAAAAGAAAATCTTGTGTATAATCACATTTTCTACCAGAGAATTGCATTTTGAACAATTGACATGATTTGTAAACGATAATAATTTGGCAATTGTTTCTACCGCACATCTGCACTGGTATTTCAGTTCTGGGCTCACTGCTCCCAAGGTCCAGAACAAGCAGGGTTTGTTGAAATTCATAATATTCTCAACACCCTCGACTTCACTATTGCATATAACACGATCTAGTATTGTTGAGAAGTCATGCTTCGATGGGAATATTCCAGACATGCTATACCTTATCAGGTAGTCTGCAAGATTGTACTGATGTAAAAGTTTAAAGATATCAGGGATGTAGCCAAGTACCTGCCTTTCATCATTGATATAATGTACAAGTCTCTGTATAAACATCTGTTTTGCTAAATAAATCCAAGGCAATCTACACAACTGTCCTAGGAATTGGAGTTTTCTATAGTTTATTTCAGTTTCTATAGGTAGGACACCCAGGAGACTCAATGCAATATCGGTGTTCGTGTAGGGAGGCAGATTCTGTACTAATTTTACACAAAATCTATGCGATCTTTCTAAGGAAAGCATGTGCGAGGGCGAAACATTACTCCAGAGTTCGCACCCGTATAGAGCTTTAGGTAGCATAACAGACTTATAAATCGTTCTCCATGTAGTAGGATTACTTTCACTGGTTAGATAGCTGTTCATGATACTAAACAATGTGCCTCTTAGTTTTGTTTTAGCGTCACTCACTGAGTTGGTACAACACATGTATTTATCCACTAGAACACCCAAATGTGTATATTGTTCCCGTTCACTGATAGCGTTATCGCCAAGGTTCCAGTATCTGTTACTCTTGGCGCAATCGTTCGATGACTCATTGAATACGATTACAGCACATTTGGTTGGATTGTATGCATAACGCCATTTATTTGCGTAGTTGTGACAGATATACAACATATCTTCAAGTCCGTGTTTCGAGAATGAAATTAGAAGCATGTCGTCAGCTACAGTAGGGCTTGAGATGTTCATGTTGTACACACAAATACCGAGGTTACTGGACTCAAGTTCAAGTCCATTTATAAAGAAGAGGTACAGTAATGGAGAGCTACGCCCGCCTTGTCTCGTGCCCTGCGATAACTTAAACCAGTCGGATAGGTATCCTTGATTGCGCACACAACTTTGCATTGACGAATACATGTTGAGAAAAGCATGAAATATGTAAGGGTCAACTCCTGTCTCGGATAGTTTGTAAAGCAGGCCTTTGTGCCAGACTCTGTCGAACGCCTGGCGGGCATCTAAGAAACAAACAAAGACTTTACTTTTGTGTTCCTTCGCATAAAGAATGGATTCTTTCAGCATGAATGACGACATGAGACAACCTAACTGTTTCTGAAAGCCTCCTTGTTGCTTACTTAAAGAGTTTAATATGCAGTTTTCAGATCGATCTAGCAACACAGTTTCATACAATTTCAGCAACACAGACGTCAAGGAAATAGCCCTGTAATTATTGGGGTCGTCTTTACGCTTTCGGCCACCTTTGTGCAGTGTAACAATGACAGCTTTATTCATGTCTACTGGCACATAACCAAAGTATAACATTGCCGTATATAATTTCGCAAGTATATTAACCAATTGTACACCACCATATATTAGATGTTCGTAGTAAACGATATCAATACCACAGCTTTTCCCTTTTCGGCAATTCTGAACTCCGTTTTCGACATTACCACTGTATATTCGCGTGAAGTTTACATTGTGAGCAACTGGTGAAAGTGATGTTAGTTCATGTATGCGCGCATCGATAACATCTTTCCAACGTGCATCGTAACACTCTTCGTTTGAAGACGAATATAAATCAGTAAAATAATGTTTCCACTGAGTCGTGATAGCCTCGTGATCTCTATACACGGCACCGTTAAATTTAAGTTCAGAACTTTGCAATTTACCTTGCACATGTTTCTTACTTTTAATAAGTTTCCAGAAATCACTATTATCAAGTTCGGCAGTTTTGTCTAGTTCATCATCTTGCCGCTGAAAATAGTGTAGAACATGGTATCTGTGGCATCTACGAAATTCACGTTTGGCATTTTTGTAATCTGCGTAAGACTGGTACACATATGAACGAGGTTTTCCATCTAGAACTCATTTCAAGCGGAGATTTTTCACATGTTTGCTCAACCTAGTAAGTTGCGGAGACCAGTATGGCTTTAAAAACTGCCTAAATTTTCGCTTTTTAAAGGAAGATGCTGAAATGTGTGTAACACAGTGCACTATATTTTCGTACAAACGGTCGATATCGGAATTCGTTTGTATGCACATATCATTCAGGGATTGTAAGTATTCACTATTGTCCATGCTATCGTGCGTGTGTGTACGTGTGTGTGCGTGTCTGCGCACGTGCGTGTGTGCGTGCGTGCGAGCGTAGGTGCGTGTTTGAGCGCGTTACTGTTAAATTGATTGCATACACTTACTAATGTACATGCCTGTTATGACACCCTGGTATATTGATATCACGTGTTCATTGTTGGATCGGATGATAGTACACCCTGGTATATTGATATTACGTGTTCATTGTTGGATCGGATGATAGTTCACCCTGGTATATTGATATTCAAAGCGCCGCTAAGGATTCAACATTGAAAGCGTACAGCGACCGCCGCTAAGGATTCGACATTCAAAGCGTGCAGCGACCGCCGCTAAGGATTCGACATTCAAACCGTGCAGCGACCGCCGCTAAGGATTCGACATTCAGAGCGTGCAGCGACCGCCGCTGAGTATTCGACATTGAAAGCGTGCAGCGATCGCCGCTAAGGATTCGACATTCAAAGCGTTGACATACGTGTGTCGACGTTAATCATTATACCCATAGACAACGCATTCAAGCATGTCTATGAAAGAGTATTTGTCTCTTCGAGCATGTCCGTACATGTGTCTGTCTATTCGAGCATTTCCGTGAATTAATCTGTATATTCTGGCATATCCGTCAGTGAGTTTGTCTATTCGAGCGTTTCCGTGAATTAGTCTGTCTATTCTGGCATATCCGTCAGTGAGTTTGTCTATTCGAGCATTTCCGTGAATGAGCCTATTTGTCTCTTCGACCATGTCCGTACATGAGTCTGTCTATTCGAGCATTTCCGTGAATGAGCCTCTTTGCCTCTTCGATCATGTCCGTACATGTGTTTGTCTATTCGAGCATTTCCGTGAATTAGCCTATTTGTCTCTTCGACCATGTCCGTATATGAGTCTGTCTATTCGAACATTTCTGTGAATGAGTTTGTCTCTTCGACCATGTCCGTACATGTGTTTGTCTATTCGAGCATTTCCGTGAATGAGTTTGTCTCTTCGACCATGTCCGTACATGGGTCTGTCTATTCGAGCATTTCCGTGAATGAGATTTTATTTTGATCCCAAAAAACCAACATCTACCATTATAGCTCTAAATTATAAACGACGAACGCAATTTGTATAATTTGTTAATAATGCATGGAAAATATATATCATTACACCCATAAACAACAAATTCAACACATGCATCCGTGTGTACAAACTCCCTCCCGTACATGCTTACAGTGTTTCGGGCATGCATCCGTGTGTACAAACTCCTTCCCGTACGTGCTTACAGTGTTTACGGGCATGCATCCGTGTGTACAAACTCCTTCCCGTACGTGCTTACAGTGCTTACGGGCATGCATCCGTGTGTACAAACGCCTTCCCGTATGTGCTTACAGTGTTTACGGGTATGCATCCGTGTGTACAAACTCCTTCCCGTACGTGCTTACAATGTTTACGGGCATGCATCCGTGTGTACAAACTCCTTCCCGTACGTGCTTACAGTGCTTACGGGCATGCATCCGTGTGTATAAACTCCTTCCCGTACGTGCTTACGGGCATGCATCCGTGTGTACAAACAACCTTATTGCATGTTCAGTACCCGACGCCACTAGTTGATTTATTATAATTACGAGAACAACAATTACATTACACTCAAGTACTGACCGTTTTTTATTTCAGTTTATTTAACGTCGCTACCGATTGCCCATTTGAGCGACTGGTAGTTTTCTAACCACACCTTTCCTGGGCAGGCTCCAGCAGTTAGCCAGTACTTGGTGCACCAACCTCCAACCGCCAACTTGTTCATATAAATGAGACACGGTCTGAACGGGGCTCGAACCCGTGACCATTAGTGATGATAGGCTACAGTGGTATGCATGTCAGTGACCATAACCACTCGACCACGGGGGCGGACTAACCTATAATGGCACTCAACATTTTACGGCACGAAACTTATAGAACATGTTTCAGGAATGTATGGGATAATATTTCGATTCGTATCATCGCTTTTATTGATATAAAAAACATTAAACTATAATTACATGGAAAACAATCCCTATAGATGTCGATGGTATAAACCATGACGCCATCAACAATTTCACAAGCGAACTAATATGCTTTCCGTCTATGAAGGAAAGTGGTGCGAGAAATTCTACAGGTAACAATGCATTTTTGGTTTATAGACATTTATTTTAGCTCCATTGTGGAGAGAGAGAAGACCCTGTGGAATTTAAGTGTCTTGCATAAGGGCACACTTGTCACGGCTACAGCTGGGCTCGAACTTCGAGCCTTTCATTTCTGAAGCATGTTAGCCATGTACGTCTATCCGAGGCGGAGTGATTACTGACGTTCACATCCAATCACTTGCCACTCACTGCTTTAGCTTTGAATCACACTGGGGATGTAGAAGCATAGCGTGTAAGGAAAGTTAAGGTACCAGAGTACCCACCTGTGCATTAAATGCTGCCCGGAAAGTCGACGATTGTACCAGCGTACCCACCTATGCATGAACTCCTGCCCGGAAAGTCGGCGAGTGTACCAGGGTACCCACCTGTGCATGAAATCCTGCCCGGAAAGTCGGCGATTGTACCAGGGTACCCACCTATGCATGAAATCCTTCCCGGAAAGTCGGCGATTGTACAAGGGTACCCACCTGTTCATGAACTGCTGCCAGGAAAGTCGGAGATTGTACCAGGGTACCCACATATGCATGAAATCCTGCTCGGAAAGTCGGCGATTGTACCAGGGTACCTACCTATGCATGAAATCCTGCCCGGAAAGTCGGCAATTGTACCAGGATACCTACCTATGCATGAAATCCTGCCCGGAAAGTCGGCGATTGTACCAGTGTACAGACCTATGCATGAACTGCTGCCCGGAAAGTCGGCGATTGTACCAGGGTACCTACCTGTGCATGAAATCCTGCCCGGAAAGTCGGCGATTGTACCAGTGTACCCACCTGTTCATGAACTGCTGCCCGGAAAGTCGGCAATTGTACCAGGGTACCCACCTATGCATGAAATCCTGCCCGGAAAGTCGGCGATTGTACCAGTGTACCCACCTATGCATGAACTGCTGCTCGGAAAGTCGGCGATTGTACCAGGGTACCTACCTGTGCATGAACTGCTGCCCGGAAAGTCGTCGATTGTAACAGGGTACCTACCTGTGCATGAACTACCTCCCGGAAAGTCGGCGATTGTACCAGGGTACCTACCTGTGCATGACCAGTGAAAGATGGCATTTTCTCGACCACCGGTTCCGTTTCGTATTCATGCGCGGTTAGATGCACTTTTGGATTTGTTATATTTCGGGTTTTGCGCCTGGATCAGCACCATTTCGGGCTTTATCGCCGGTGGGCAGTTTACCTAACAACACCATTCCTGGGCAGGCTCCAGCGGTTAACCAGTACTTGGGTGCACCAACCTCCTTAAGAAACTGCCAAACGTTTTCATCTTTTGTATTTGAGCTATTTTCTGACTATTATGAACAGTTAATTATTAAATAATATATTGTAATGAATTTGTTTTGTCTGTAGTTTTTAATTTTTACATCAAACAGAAACTAACTTGAACATTATACCGGAACTATTTCTTATTACGGACGTTCACACTAACATAACTAACGGCTATGTGAACACGTGCAATGCGATATACCGACTATCTTGAAGTTCAGCTATGTGAACACGTGCAATGATGTGCGCGGCATATACCGACTATCTTGAAGCTCAGCTATGTGAACACGTGCAATGATGTGCGCGGCATATACCGACTATCTTCTAACTCAGCTATGTGAACACGTGCAATGATGTTCGCGGCATATACCGACTATCTTGTAACCCAGCTATGTGAACACGTGCAATGATGTGCGCGGCATATACCGACTATCTTGTAACTCAGCTATGTTAACACGTGCAATGATGTGCGCGGCATATACCGACTATCTTGTAACCCAGCTATGTGAACACGTGCAATGATGTGCGCGGCATATACCGACTATATTGTAACCCAGCTATGTGAACACGTGCAATGATGTGCGCGGCATATACCGACTATATTGAAGTTCAGCTATGTGAACATGTGCACTGATGTGCGCGGCATATACCGACTATCTTGTAACCCAGCTATATGAACACGTGCACTGATGTTCACGGCATATACCGACTATATTGTAACCCAGCTATGTGAACACGTGCACTGATGTGCGCGGCATATACCGACTAGCTTGTAACTCAGCTATGTGAACACGTGCAATGATGTGCGCGGCATATACCGACTATCTTGAAGCTCAGCTATGTTAACACGTGCAATGATGTGCGCGGCATATACCGACTATCTTGTAACCCAGCTATGTGAACACGTGCAATGATGTGCGCGGCATATACCGACTATCTTGTAACTCAGCTATGTTAACACGTGCAATGATGTGCGCGGCATATACCGACTATCTTGTAACCCAGCTATGTGAACACGTGCAATGATGTGCGCGGCATATACCGACTATATTGTAACCCAGCTATGTGAACACGTGCAATGATGTGCGCGGCATATACCGACTATCTTGTAACTCAGCTATGTGAACACGTGCAATGATGTTCGCGGCATATACCGACTATCTTGTAACCCAGCTATATGAAGACGTGCAATGACGTTCGCGGCATATACCGACTATATTGAAGTTTAGCTATGTGAACACGTGCACTGATGTGCGCGGCATATACCGACTAGCTTGTAACTCAGCTATGTGAACACGTGCAATGATGTTCGCGGCATATACCGACTATCTTGTAACCCAGCTATATGAAGATGTGCAATGATGTTCGCGGCATATACCGACTATATTGTAACCCAGCTATGTGAACACGTGCAATGATGTGCGCGGCATATACCGACTAGCTTGTAACTCAGCTATGTGAACACGTGCAATGATGTGCGCGGCATATACCGACTATCTTGAAGCTCAGCTATGTGAACACGTGCAATGATGTGCGCGGCATATACCGACTATCTTGTAACTCAGCTATGTGAACACGTGCAATGATGTTCGCGGCATATACCGACTATCTTGTAACCCAGCTATATGAACACGTGCAATGATGTTCGCGGCATATACCGACTATATTGTAACCCAGCTATGTGAACACGTGCAATGATGTGCGCGGCATATACCGACTATATTGAAGTTCAGCTATGTGAACACGTGCAATGATGTGCGCGGCATATACCGACTATCTTGAAGCTCAGCTATCTTAACACGTGCAATGATGTGCGCGGCATATACCGACTATCTTGTAACCCAGCTATGTGAACACGTGCAATGATGTGCGCGGCATATACCGACTATATTGTAACCCAGCTATGTGAACACGTGCAATGATGTGCGCGGCATATACCGACTATCTTGTAACTCAGCTATGTGAACACGTGCAATGATGTTCGCGGCATATACCGACTATCTTGTAACCCAGCTATATGAAGACGTGCAATGATGTTCGCGGCATATACCGACTATCTTGTAACCCAGCTATATGAAGACGTGCAATGATGTTCGCGGCATATACCGACTATCTTGTAACCCAGCTATGTGAACACGTGCAATGATGTGCGCGGCATATACCGACTATATTGAAGTTTAGCTATGTGAACACGTGCACTGATGTGCGCGGCTTATACCGACTATCTTGAAGCTCAGCTATGTGAACACGTGCAATGATGTGCGCGGCATATACCGACTATCTTGTAACTCAGCTATGTGAACACGTGCAATGATGTTCGCGGCATATACCGACTAGCTTGTAACTCAGCTATGTGAACACGTGCAATGATGTGCGCGGCATATACCGACTATCTTGAAGGTCAGCTATGTGAACACGTGCAATGATGTGCGCGGCATATACCGACTATCTTGTAACTCAGCTATGTGAACACGTGCAATGATGTTCGCGGCATATACCGACTATATTGTAACCCAGCTATGTGAACACGTGCAATGATGTGCGCGGCATATACCGACTATCTTGTAACCCAGCTATATGAACACGTGCAATGATGTTCGCGGCATATACCGACTATCTTGTAACTCAGCTATGTGAACACGTGCAATGATGTGCGCGGCATATACCGACTATCTTGAAGCTCAGCTATGTGAACACGTGCAATGATGTGCACGGCATATACCGACTATATTGTAACTCAGCTATGTGAACACGTGCAATGATGTGCGCGGCATATACCGACTATATTGTAACTCAGCTATGTGAACACGTGCAATGATGTGCACGGCATATACCGACTATCTTGAAGTTCAGCTATGTGAACACGTGCAATGATGTGCGCGGCATATACCGACTATCTTGAAGATCAGCTATGTTAACACGTGCAATGATGTGCGCGGCATATACCGACTAACTTGTAACCCAGCTATGTGAACACGTGCAATGATGTGCGCGGCATACATCGACTATATTGTAACCCAGCTATGTGAACACGTGCAATGATGTGCGCGGCATATACCGACTATCTTGAAGCTCAGCTATATGAACACGTGCAATGATGTGTGCGGCATATACCGACTATCTTGAAGTTCAGCTATGTGAACACGTGCAATGATGTGCGCGGCATATACAGACTATCTTGTAGCTCAGCTATGTGAACACATGCAATGATGTGCGCGGCATATACCGACTATCTTGTAACTCAGCTATGTGAACACGTGCAATGATGTTCGCGGCATATACCGACTATCTTGTAACCCAGCTATATGAACACGTGCAATGATGTTCGCGGCATATACCGACTATATTGTAACCCAGCTATGTGAACACGTGCAATGATGTGCGCGGCATATACCGACTATATTGAAGTTCAGCTATGTGAACACGTGCACTGATGTGCGCGGCATATACCGACTATCTTGTAACTCAGCTATGTGAACACGTGCAATGATGTGCGCGGCATATACCGACTATCTTGTAACCCAGCTATGTGAACACGTGCAATGATGTGCGCGGCATATACCGACTATATTGAAGTTTAGCTATGTGAACACGTACACTGATGTGCGCGGCATATACCGACTAGCTTGTAACTCAGCTATGTGAACACGTGCAATGATGTTCGCGGCATATACCGACTATCTTGTAACCCAGCTATATGAAGACGTGCAATGATGTTCGCGGCATATACCGACTATATTGTAACCCAGCTATGTGAACACGTGCAATGATGTGCGCGGCATATACCGACTATATTGAAGTTTAGCTATGTGAACACGTGCACTGATGTGCGCGGCATATACCGACTAGCTTGTAACTCAGCTATGTGAACACGTACAATGATGTGCGCGGCATATACCGACTATCTTGAAGCTCAGCTATGTGAACACGTGCAATGATGTGCGCGGCATATACCGACTATCTTGTAACTCAGCTATGTGAACACGTGCAATGATGTTCGCGGCATATACCGACTATCTTGTAACCCAGCTATATGAACACGTGCAATGATGTTCGTGGCATATACCCACTATATTGTAACCCAGCTATGTGAACACGTGCAATGATGTGCGCGGCATATACCGACTATCTTGAAGCTCAGCTATGTTAACACGTGCAATGATGTGCGCGGCATATACCGACTATCTTGAAGCTCAGCTATGTGAACACGTGCAATGATGTGCACGGCATGTACCGATTATCTTGACGTTCAGCTAGGTGAACACGTGCAATGATGTGCGCGGCATATACCGACTATCTTGTAGCTCAGCTATGTGAACACGTGCAATGATGTGCACAGCATGTACCGATTATCTTGACGTTCAGTTAGGTGAACACGTGCAATGATGTGCGCGGCATATACCGACTATCTTGAAGATCAGCTATGTTAACACGTGCAATGATGTGCGCGGCATATACCGACTATCTTGTAACCCAGCTATGTGAACACGTGCAATGATGTGCGCGGCATACATCGACTATATTGTAACCCAGCTATGTGAACACGTGCACTGATGTGCGCGGCATATACCGACTATCTTGAAGCTCAGCTATATGAACACGTGCAATGATGTGTGCGGCATATACCGACTATCTTGAAGTTCAGCTATGTGAACACGTGCAATGATGTGCGCGGCATATACAGACTATCTTGTAGCTCAGCTATGTGAACACATGCAATGATGTGCGCGGCATATACCGACTATCTTGTAACTCAGCTATGTGAACACGTGCAATGATGTTCGCGGCATATACCGACTATCTTGTAACCCAGCTATATGAACACGTGCAATGATGTTCGCGGCATATACCGACTATATTGTAACCCAGCTATGTGAACACGTGCAATGATGTGCGCGGCATATACCGACTATATTGAAGTTCAGCTATGTGAACACGTGCACTGATGTGCGCGGCATATACCGACTATCTTGTAACTCAGCTATGTGAACACGTGCAATGATGTGCGCGGCATATACCGACTATCTTGAAGCTCAGCTATGTGAACACGTGCAATGATGTGCACAGCATGTACCGATTATCTTGACGTTCAGTTAGGTGAACACGTGCAATGATGTGCGCGGCATATACCGACTATCTTGAAGATCAGCTATGTTAACACGTGCAATGATGTGCGCGGCATATACCGACTAACTTGTAACCCAGCTATGTGAACACGTGCAATGATGTGCGCGGCATACATCGACTATATTGTAACCCAGCTATGTGAACACGTGCAATGATGTGCGCGGCATATACCGACTATCTTGAAGCTCAGCTATATGAACACGTGCAATGATGTGTGCGGCATATACCGACTATCTTGAAGTTCAGCTATGTGAACACGTGCAATGATGTGCGCGGCATATACAGACTATCTTGTAGCTCAGCTATGTGAACACATGCAATGATGTGCGCGGCATATACCGACTATCTTGTAACTCAGCTATGTGAACACGTGCAATGATGTTCGCGGCATATACCGACTATCTTGTAACCCAGCTATATGAACACGTGCAATGATGTTCGCGGCATATACCGACTATATTGTAACCCAGCTATGTGAACACGTGCAATGATGTGCGCGGCATATACCGACTATATTGAAGTTCAGCTATGTGAACACGTGCACTGATGTGCGCGGCATATACCGACTATCTTGTAACTCAGCTATGTGAACACGTGCAATGATGTGCGCGGCATATACCGACTATCTTGTAACCCAGCTATGTGAACACGTGCAATGATGTGCGCGGCATATACCGACTATATTGAAGTTTAGCTATGTGAACACGTACACTGATGTGCGCGGCATATACCGACTAGCTTGTAACTCAGCTATGTGAACACGTGCAATGATGTTCGCGGCATATACCGACTATCTTGTAACCCAGCTATATGAAGACGTGCAATGATGTTCGCGGCATATACCGACTATATTGTAACCCAGCTATGTGAACACGTGCAATGATGTGCGCGGCATATACCGACTATATTGAAGTTTAGCTATGTGAACACGTGCACTGATGTGCGCGGCATATACCGACTAGCTTGTAACTCAGCTATGTGAACACGTACAATGATGTGCGCGGCATATACCGACTATCTTGAAGCTCAGCTATGTGAACACGTGCAATGATGTGCGCGGCATATACCGACTATCTTGTAACTCAGCTATGTGAACACGTGCAATGATGTTCGCGGCATATACCGACTATCTTGTAACCCAGCTATATGAACACGTGCAATGATGTGCGCGGCATATACCGACTAGCTTGTAACTCAGCTATGTGAACACGTGCAATGATGTGCGCGGCATATACCGACTATCTTGAAGCTCAGCTATGTGAACACGTGCAATGATGTGCGCGGCATATACCGACTATCTTGTAACTCAGCTATGTGAACACGTGCAATGATGTTCGCGGCATATACCGACTATCTTGTAACCCAGCTATATGAACACGTGCAATGATGTTCGCGGCATATACCGACTATATTGTAACCCAGCTATGTGAACACGTGCAATGATGTGCGCGGCATATACCGACTATATTGAAGTTCAGCTATGTGAACACGTGCAATGATGTGCGCGGCATATAACGACTATCTTGAAGCTCAGCTATCTTAACACGTGCAATGATGTGCGCGGCATATACCGACTATCTTGTAACCCAGCTATGTGAACACGTGCAATGATGTGCGCGGCATATACCGACTATATTGAAGTTCAGCTATGTGAACACGTGCAATGATGTGCGCGGCATATACCGACTATCTTGAAGCTCAGCTATCTTAACACGTGCAATGATGTGCGCGGCATATACCGACTATCTTGTAACCCAGCTATGTGAACACGTGCAATGATGTGCGCGGCATATACCGACTATATTGTAACCCAGCTATGTGAACACGTGCAATGATGTGCGCGGCATATACCGACTATCTTGTAACTCAGCTATGTGAACACGTGCAATGATGTGCGCGGCATATACCGACTATCTTGTAACTCAGCTATGTGAACACGTGCAATGATGTTCGCGGCATATACCGACTATCTTGTAACCCAGCTATATGAAGACGTGCAATGATGTTCGCGGCATATACCGACTATATTGTAACCCAGCTATGTGAACACGTGCAATGATGTGCGCGGCATATACCGACTATATTGAAGTTTAGCTATGTGAACACGTGCACTGATGTGCGCGGCTTATACCGACTATCTTGAAGCTCAGCTATGTGAACACGTGCAATGATGTGCGCGGCATATACCGACTATCTTGTAACTCAGCTATGTGAACACGTGCAATGATGTTCGCGGCATATACCGACTATCTTGTAACCCAGCTATATGAAGACGTGCAATGATGTTCGCGGCATATACCGACTAGCTTGTAACTCAGCTATGTGAACACGTGCAATGATGTGCGCGGCATATACCGACTATCTTGAAGGTCAGCTATGTGAACACGTGCAATGATGTGCGCGGCATATACCGACTATCTTGTAACTCAGCTATGTGAACACGTGCAATGATGTTCGCGGCATATACCGACTATCTTGTAACCCAGATATATGAACACGTGCAATGATGTTCGCGGCATATACCGACTATCTTGTAACTCAGCTATGTGAACACGTGCAATGATGTGCGCGGCATATACCGACTATCTTGAAGCTCAGCTATGTGAACACGTGCAATGATGTGCACGGCATATACCGACTATATTGTAACTCAGCTATGTGAACACGTGCAATGATGTGCGCGGCATATACCGACTATATTGTAACTCAGCTATGTGAACACGTGCAATGATGTGCACGGCATATACCGACTATCTTGAAGTTCAGCTATGTGAACACGTGCAATGATGTGCGCGGCATATACCGACTATCTTGAAGCTCAGCTATGTGAACACGTGCAATGATGTGCACAGCATGTACCGATTATCTTGACGTTCAGTTAGGTGAACACGTGCAATGATGTGCGCGGCATATACCGACTATCTTGAAGATCAGCTATGTTAACACGTGCAATGATGTGCGCGGCATATACCGACTATCTTGTAACCCAGCTATGTGAACACGTGCAATGATGTGCGCGGCATACATCGACTATATTGTAACCCAGCTATGTGAACACGTGCACTGATGTGCGCGGCATATACCGACTATCTTGAAGCTCAGCTATATGAACACGTGCAATGATGTTCGCGGCATATACCGACTATATTGTAACCCAGCTATGTGAACACGTGCAATGATGTGCTCGGCATATACCGACTATATTGAAGTTCAGCTATGTGAACACGTGCACTGATGTGCGCGGCATATACCGTCTATCTTGTAACTCAGCTATGTGAACACGTGCAATGATGTGCGCGGCATATACCGACTATCTTGAAGCTCAGCTATGTGAACACGTACAATGATGTGCACAGCATGTACCGATTAGCTTGACGTTCAGTTAGGTGAACACGTGCAATGATGTGCGCGGCATATACCGACTATCTTGAAGATCAGCTATGTTAACACGTGCAATGATGTGCGCGGCATATACCGACTAACTTGTAACCCAGCTATGTGAACACGTGCAATGATGTGCGCGGCATACATCGACTATATTGTAACCCAGCTATGTGAACACGTGCAATGATGTGCGCGGCATATACCGACTATCTTGAAGCTCAGCTATATGAACACGTGCAATGATGTGTGCGGCATATACCGACTATCTTGAAGTTCAGCTATGTGAACACGTGCAATGATGTGCGCGGCATATACAGACTATCTTGTAGCTCAGCTATGTGAACACATGCAATGATGTGCGCGGCATATACCGACTATCTTGTAACTCAGCTATGTGAACACGTGCAATGATGTTCGCGGCATATACCGACTATCTTGTAACCCAGCTATATGAACACGTGCAATGATGTTCGCGGCATATACCGACTATATTGTAACCCAGCTATGTGAACACGTGCAATGATGTGCGCGGCATATACCGACTATATTGAAGTTCAGCTATGTGAACACGTGCACTGATGTGCGCGGCATATACCGACTATCTTGTAACTCAGCTATGTGAACACGTGCAATGATGTGCGCGGCATATACCGACTATCTTGAAGCTCAGCTATGTGAAAACGTGCAATGCTGTGCGCGGCATATACCGACTATATTGTAACTCAGCTATGTGAACACGTGCAATGATGTGCACGGCATATACCGACTATATTGTAACTCAGCTATGTGAACACGTGCAATGATGTGCGCGGCATATACCGACTATATTGTAACTCAGCTATGTGAACACGTGCAATGATGTGCACGGCATATACCGACTATCTTGAAGTTCAGCTATGTGAACACGTGCAATGATGTGCGCGGCATATACCGACTATCTTGAAGCTCAGCTATGTGAACACGTGCAATGATGTGCACGGCATGTACCGATTATCTTGACGTTCAGCTAGGTGAACACGTGCAATGATGTGCGCGGCATATACCGACTATCTTGAAGCTCAGCTATGTGAACACGTGCAATGATGTGCACGGCATATACCGACTATATTGTAACTCAGCTATGTGAACACGTGCAATGATGTGCGCGGCATATACCGACTATATTGTAACTCAGCTATGTGAACACGTGCAATGATGTGCACGGCATATACCGACTATCTTGAAGTTCAGCTATGTGAACACGTGCAATGATGTGCGCGGCATATACCGACTATCTTGAAGCTGAGCTATGTGAACACGTGCAATGATGTGCACGGCATGTACCGATTATCTTGACGTTCAGCTAGGTGAACACGTGCAATGATGTGCGCGGCATATACCGACTATCTTGAAGATCAGCTATGTTAACACGTGCAATGATGTGCGCGGCATATACTGACTATCTTGTAACCCAGCTATGTGAACACGTGCAATGATGTGCGCGGCATACATCGACTATATTGTAACCCAGCTATGTGAACACGTGCAATGATGTGCGCGGCATATACCTACTATCTTGAAGTTCAGCTATGTGAACACGTGCAATGATGTGCACAGCATGTACCGATTATCTTGACGTTCAGCTAGTTGAACACGTGCAATGATGTGCGCGGCATATACCGACTATCTTGAAGATCAGCTATGTTAACACGTGCAATGATGTGCGCGGCATATACCGACTATCTTGTAACCCAGCTATGTGAACACGTGCAATGATGTGCGCGGCATACATCGACTATATTGTAACCCAGCTATGTGAACACGTGCAATGATGTGCGCGGCATATACCGACTATCTTGAAGCTCAGCTATATGAACACGTGCAATGATGTGTGCGGCATATACCGACTATCTTGAAGTTCAGCTATGTGAACACGTGCAATGATGTGCGCGGCATATACAGACTATCTTGTAGCTCAGCTATGTGAACACATGCAATGATGTGCGCGGCATATACCGACTATCTTGTAACTCAGCTATGTGAACACGTGCAATGATGTGCGCGGCATATACTTACATTCTGTGACAAACTTAGGAAATAATTATTGTCTTGCAGTTAGTTATTGGCAAATAAAACATGGTTTAAAGTTATTCGGGCGCTGAGAAACCATGTTTCATTCGGCATGGAGTCGCTATATGACCTAAGCTGCGCCTGTAATCCCCCCACATAAACCATGTTTTATTCGGCATGGAGTCGCTATATGACATAAGCTGCGCCTGTAATCCACCACGCAAACCATGTTTTATTCGGCATGGAGTCGCTATATGACCTAAGCTGCGCCTGTAATCCCCCACACAAACCATGTTTTATTCGGCATGGGGTGGCTATATGACCTAAGCTGCGCCTGTAATCCCCCACACAAACCATGTTTTATTCGGCATGGAGTCGCTATATGACCTAAGCTGCGCCTGTAATCCCCCCACACAAACCATGTTTTATTCGGCATGGAGTCGCTATATGACCTAAGCTGCGCCTGTAATCCCCCCACACAAACCATGTTTTATTCGGCATGGAGTTGCTATATGACCTAAGCTGCGCCTGTAATCCCCCACACAAACCATGTTTTATTCGGCATGGAGTCGCTATATGACCTAAGCTGCGCCTATAATCCCCTCACAAACCATGTTTTATTCGGCATGGAGTCGCAATATGACCTAAGCTGCGCATGTAATCCCCCACACAAACCATGATTTATTCGGCATGGAGTCGCTATATGACCTAAGCTGCGCCTGTAATCCCCTCACAAACCATGTTTTATACGGCATGGAGTCGCTATATGACCTAAGCTGCGCCTGTAACCCCCCCCCCCCCACACAAACAACTACCCCTCGAACCCATTCATTTAATGTCTAGTATTATCCACCGCCCTGGTCGTGTGGCTATGGTCGCTGACTGGTATACCACTGTAACGTAGCATCACTTATAGTTCGAGACCAGCTCAGTCCGTGTCTCTCTATATGAACAAGTTGGCAGTTTATTATGGATGTTGGTGCACCGAGTACTGGCTAACCGCTGGAGCCTGCTCAGAAAAGTTGATGTTAGGTAAGCCGTCGTCGCTCAAATGGGCAACCGTTAGCGACGTTAAATAAACTTAAATTAATAAAAGGCTAGTCTGCAAGGGTCACGAAAACTAAAGTTTTTATTAGTTGCAATAAATGCACTCGTAGAAAAACCTGTAAACGGATTTTATATCCATCTATACGTCTACAGATGAACATAATCAGGTAATCAAACGCTATTGAATTGATAACATCACTCGACGAATCTCTTCAATAATTGTTAGTGGGGAATTGTATAAAATTATTATTCGGCCGTGTTTTGTTTTTATCGACACTGATTGTAGTAACAACTTGTGATGTTTCTCGTGACTATTGGATGAGTATAATGTATATGGATTTATCATTTAAGAACATAATACTCTGATGTTTCTATATATATAGATACACATTGATTTACTGAAAACCATTTAGTTTTTCGCAAACACTCTTGGATACCTTGACGATCTCTTATCAGTTATAGTTGGATACCGGCTACATGCCGAGCCGTATATCACATAGTTCGTATGCTCCAGAAGACAAAGGTAGGAGTCACTGGTGTATGTTTATTTATTACCCCCGCCAGCAGGGTATGATATCACCAAGTTTCAAGTTTGAGATTCTTTGGCATAATAAGGAGGCCATTTACAACGATAGAAATATGGCAAAGACATCACACAATATGTTACATATATACATATATAAACGAATACAATACAGTTAAGATACATTAGTAATTGAAAGGATATTGCTACTTAATGACATATCTTCTTTGATGTAGTTACAATCATTAATCAATTATGCTTGCAAGACACATGCTACGTATTAATGTATTCATTGAGGGTCATGTTATTTAATCTTATGTGTGTGTTTACGTTTATTTATCGTCGCTACCGGTTTCCCATATTAGCGACGCCTCCTGAAGAGATTAGTCAGTTTCGATTTTTGGAGGATAGTGCAATGATACAGACAGAGACCCATTCCAGAATCTCAGCTGGTTCTTTTAAGTGCACGATGTAAAGCACCGACACGAGACCTCGGTTTAACGTCCCCTCTGAAAGACTGTTAATTGTATTAGTGTCAGACGGAATATCGAACCTGCGATCCCTGTATTCCCAGTCCATCGTGTTAACCACTGGACTAAGCATCCGTCTGTTTCAATCTTCTATCTCTGTATGTTCACAATATAACATGAAATAGTATTCTGATTCAATTACATTTTCATTGCATAATTTACATAATCATTTGTTTCTATCAATACCATTAAATCTTATCTTATCATACCAAATTAAATTTCTAATTTAGGCAACGTTAATCTTAAACATGTAAATCATTGACGTAGGCTATCATTAGCAATGTGTTCAATATAATCTCTAGAATGTTGGCTTACATTTACTACAATAATCGGGTTTCTGTTACGATGTGGACTCGGCGAGGCTGGACGTAATCACCGCAACAACAAAGTCTTAATAATATTTAATTATATCCAAGAGCCGACAATATAACAAACACAGAGACGCTAGTCTCAATAGTAACCAACCAGGCTCTCTCAGCTCTCTAAGCTGTCCGAGATGGTTTTATAGACAACTGTTGACAATTTGGCATGGAATATCAAATAGACTTGTTCACACGATTATGCGTTTCCATGACCCTGTAACCCCGTCCGTGTCTACTGCCATAGATAGTGCAACATCTCTGCAAACCACGCATTAATTCCGGCTTGCACCAGTCAATTCATTGTGTGTACGCTGCTTAGTAAGCACTCTATCACCACATGCCTGGTGAAATCCCATTTGATGTTTGCGTGATCCAAACAATGGAATTCCTCCATCCATTTTATCAAGTGCAGACATGTATATCATATGTCCCCAACAAAGGACACACACACTGAAAAGACTGTTTTCCTATTATATAATCATACATGTTTAAATAATTAAATGAAGAGAGTCATCAAAATATAAGGTAATTAATCACTACACATGTATATAGGCGTAAGGCAAAAGGTAACTATGTTACATTTCGACATTGTGTGTACTGATGTGTTCCATCTTATGTTAAACATTGGTAAATAGCTAATACTAGCTACAATAATCGAGTCGAACCAATGTGTGTTTGTTTGTCTGAAACGGAAACTGATACGGATCTTGATCACAGAGTGGTGAGGTATTTCTTCAGGGGCTGCCGTAGCCGAGTATCTATGTTTGTTGAATACACATGGCATGACCGTCTCCGTTGTAGGTTCGAATCCCGCTGGGAATTACGTAGGTGAGGAAGCTACCCAGCTGGCTTGTGGAAAGTCCGTGGTTATAGCCTGGTGCCCGTCCGTGGCTGTCATTGTGCTTGACAGGACACCAGCGCTCTTCCTCCACCAAGAATTGCTGGGAATTATGACGTGTCCTAAGCTGTTTTGTCACATATATTAAACCGAAGAAACAAAATCCATTAAATAGTAACTACGTATACACATGATTAAACCCAAGAAACAAAATCCATTAAATAGTAACTACGTAGATACATGATTAATGACGTGTGTAATGGTCATTTACAGTCTTGAAATGGTCAGATTTTACAATGTCAACATATGGAATTTCGGCTTCCACACACTGTGTACAGCAAATGTATTGTGACGTCGTGGTAGCGCGCTTGCTTCGAGCGCGGAAAGGCTCAGAGGTGGAGCCCCACTGGAGCCGTTACGAGTGTCCATTTATGCCAGGCATTTAGATTGCACGTTGCCTCTTCTCTCTTCCTCGTGGCGATGTATTCCACCAATTCCATCAGGAATGAGGTCTCGAGAGTGCTTAATATAAGTGTAAGAACTTGCTTCGCAATCTAGCAAAAAATAAATTTGTAAACACAAAATAAAATATTGTATATAGTCAAAGGGAATCACAGAAAGTGGCTGCTTAGCACATGTGGCTGCTTAGTAGAGGACACATGTTTAATAAACCATCATAGTGGGGAATCTGGGAACGAGTTACGTCGCTACCGGTTTCCCATTTGAGCGACGGGCAGTTTACCTAACAACACCTTTCCTGTGCAGGCTCCAGCGGTTAACCAGTACTTGGTGCACCAACCTCCGTAAGAAACTGCCAACTTTTTCATATAAATGAGACACGGTCTGAGCGGGGCTCGAACCCGTGACCATCAGAGATGATAGGTTACCGTGGTATACAAGTCAGCGACCTTAACCACTCGACCACGGAGGCGGAGCTTAGTTGCTTAATGGAGGTGACCCCTAACCGATTTGACTCTACCCAACTAAACGCAGAATTATAAAATGTTTAAACAATTCGAATAGCTAAGTAAATGTACAGAAACTTGATGAAATAATGCGTGTGGTACTTGTAGTGCAATATATCTTACTCATTCAATTGTAAAACAAATATAGCCAAACAAGTATAAGTGCTGGATTATAATCAAATAAATGTTGACATACACGATCCACTAAGACTTGCTAATGGATATGTACTGTGTTATCATATAGAGCTAAGTGTTTGTTGTGTCTAGACCAAACAGTATTTGTCTACATCAGAGTGCGTGATATCGTGCCTGTGTGTACGTGTGCGTGTCTGCGTACGTGCGTGTGTGCATGCGTGCGAGCGTACGTGCGTGTGTGCATGCGTGCGAGCGTACGTGCGTGCTTGAGCACGTTACTGTTACATTGATTGCATACACTTACTAATGTACGTGCCTGTTATGACACCCTGGTATATTGATAGTACGTGTTCATTGTTGGATCAGATGCTAGTTCACCCTGGTATATTGATATTACGTGTTCATTGTTGGATCGGATGTTAGTTCACCCTGGTATATTGATATTACGTGTTCATTGTTGGATCGGATGATAGTTCACCCTGGTATATTGATATTACGTGTTCATTGTTGGATCGGATGATAGTTCACCCTGGTATATTGATATTACGTGTTCATTGTTGGATCGGATGATAGTTCACCCTGGTATATTGAACTTACGTGTTCAATGTTGGATCGGATGATAGTTTACCCTGGTACATTGATATTACGTGTTCATTGTTGGATCGGATGATAGTTCACCCTGGTATATTGATATTACGTGTTCATTGTTGGATCGGATGATAGTTCACCCTGGTATATTGATATTACGTGTTCATTGTTGGATCGGATGCCCTGGTATATTGATATTGAAAGCGTGCAGCGACCGCGGCTAAGGATTCGACATTCAAAGCGTGCAGCGATCGCCGCTAAGTATTCGACATTCAGAGCGTGCAGCGACGGCCGCTAAGGATTCGACATTCAAAGCGTGCAGTGACCGCCGCTAAGGATTCGACATTCAAAGCGTGTAGCGACCGCCGCTAAGGATTCGACATTCAAACCGTGCAGCGACCGCCGCTAAGGATTCGACATTCAAAGCGTGCAGCGACCGCCGCTAAGGATTCAACATTCAAAGCGTGCAGCGACTGCCGCTAAGGATTCGACATTCAAAGCGTGCAGCGACCGCCGCTAAGGATTCGACATTCAAACCGTGCAGCGACCGCCGCTAAGGATTCGACATTCAAAGCGTGGACATACGTGTGTCGTTGTAGTGGACATACGTGTGTCGACGTTAATCATTATACCCATAAACAACGCGTTCAAGCATGTCCATGAAAGAGTATTTATCTCTTCGAGCATGTCCGTACATGAGTCTGTCTATTCGAGCATTTCCGTGAATTAGTATGTATATTCTGGCATATCCGTCAGTGAGTTTGTCTATTCGAGCGTTTCCGTGAATTAGTCTGTCTATTCTAGCATATCCGTCAGTGAGTTTGTCTATTCGAGCATTTCCGTGAATGAGCCTATTTGTTTCTTCGACCATGTCCGTACATGTGTCTGTCTATTCGAGCATTTCCGTGAATGATCCTCATTGTCTCTTCGATCATGTCCGTACATGTGTTTATCTATTCGAGCATTTCCGTGAATTAGCCTATTTGTCTCTTTGAACATGTCCGTACATGAGTCTGTCTATTCGAGCATTTCCGTGAATGAGCCTCTTTGTCTCTTCGATCATGTCCGTACATGAGTCTCTCTATTCGAGCATTTCCGTGAATTAGCCTATTTGTCTCTTCGAACATGTCCGTATATGAGTCTGTCTATTCGAACATTTCCTGTGAATGAGTTTGTCTCTTCGACCATGTCCGTACATGGGTCTGTCTATTCGAGCATTTCCGTGAATGAGATTTTCTTTTGTTCCCAAAAACTAACGTCTACCATTATAGCTCTAAATTATAAACGACGAACGCAATTTGTATAATGTGTTAATAATGCATGGCAAATATATATTATTACACCCATAAACAACACATTCAACACATGCATTCGTGTGTACAAACTCGTTCCCGTACGTGCTTACAGTGTTTACGGGCATGCATCCGTGTGTACAAACTCATTCCCGTACGTGCTTACAGTGTTTACGGGCATGCATCCGTGTATACAAACTCCTTCCCGTACGTGCTTACAGTGTTTACGGGCATGCATCCGTGTGTACAAACTCCTTCCCGTACGTGCTTACAGTGTTTACGGGCATGCATACGTGTGTACAAACTCCTTCCCGTACGTGCTTACAGTGTTTACGGGCATGCATCCGTGTGTACAAACTCTCCCGTACCTGCTTACAGTGCTACGGTATGCATCCGTGTGTACAAACTCCTTCCCGTATGTGCTTACAGTGTTTACGGTATGCATCCGTGTGTACAAACTCCTTCCCGTACGTGCTTACAGTGGTTTACGGGCATGCATCGTGTGTACAAACTCCTTCCCGTACGTGCTTACAGTGCTTACGGGCATGCAGTCGTGTGTACAAACTCCTTCCCGTACGTGCTTACAGTGTTTCGGGCATGCATCCGTGTGTACAAACGCCTTCCCGTACGTGCTTACAGTGTTTCGGGCATGCATCCGTGTGTACAAACACCTTCTCGTACGTGCTTACAGTGTTTACGGGCATACATCCGTGTGTACAAACTCCTTCCCGTACGCGCTTACAGTGTTTACGGGCATGCATCCGTGTGTACAAACTCCTTCCCGTACGTGCTTACAGTGCTTACGGGCATGCATCCGTGTGTACAAACTCCTTCCCGTACGTGCCTACAGTGCTTACGGGCATGCATCCGTGTGTACAAAC
>CM026396.1:3241411-3283911 GCA_014843695.1 Archivesica marissinica
GGCATGCATCCGTGTGTACAAACTCCTTCCCGTACGTGCTTACAGTGTTTACGGGCATGCATCCGTGTGTACAAACTCCTTCCCGTACGTGCTTACAGTGTTTACGGGCATGCATACGTGTGTACAAACTCCTTCCCGTACGTGCTTACAGTGTTTACGGGCATGCATCCGTGTGTACAACTCCTTCCCGTACCTGCTTACAGTGCTTACGGTATGCATCCGTTGTGTACAACTCCTTCCCGTATGTGCTTACAGTGTTTACGGTATGCATCCGTGTGATACAAACTCCTTCCCGTACGTGCTTACAGTGTTTACGGGCATGCATCCGTGTGTACAAACTCCCTCCCGTACATGCTTACAGTGTTTCGGGCATGCATCCGTGTGTACAAACTCCTTCCCGTACGTGCTTACAGTGTTTACGGGCATGCATCCGTGTGTACAAACTCCTTCCCGTACGTGCTTACAGTGCTTACGGGCATGCATCCGTGTGTACAAACGCCTTCCCGTATGTGCTTACAGTGTTTACGGGTATGCATCCGTGTGTACAAACTCCTTCCCGTACGTGCTTACAATGTTTACGGGCATGCATCCGTGTGTACAAACTCCTTCCCGTACGTGCTTACAGTGCTTACGGGCATGCATCCGTGTGTATAAACTCCTTCCCGTACGTGCTTACGGGCATGCATCCGTGTGTACAAACTCTTTCCCGTACGTACTTACAGTGTTTACGGGCATGCATACGTGTGTACAAACTCCTTCCCGTACGTGCTTACAGTGTTTACGGGCATGCATCCGTGTACAAACTCTTTCCGTACGTACTTACAGTGTTTACGGGCATGCATACGTGTGTACAAACTCCTTCCCGTACGTGCTTACAGTGTTTACGGGCATGCATACGTGTGTACAAACTCCTTCCCGTACGTACTTACAGTGTTTACGGGCATGCATCCGTGTGTACAACTCCTTCCCGTACATACTTACAGTGTTTACGGGCATGCATCCGTGTGTACAAACTCTTTCCCGTACGTACTTACAGTGTTTACGGGCATGCATACGTGTGTACACACTACTTCCCGTACGTGCTTACAGTGCTTACGGGCATGCATCCGTGTGTACAAACAACCTTCATTCATGTTCAGTACCCGACGCCACTTGTTGATTTATTATAATTACGAGAACAACAAATACATTACACTCAACTACTGACCGTTTTTTATTTCAGTTTATTTAACGTCGCTACCGATTGCCCATTTGAGCGACGGGTAGTTTTCTAACAACAACTTTCCAGGGCAGGCTCCAGCAGTTAGCCAGTACTTGGTGCACCAACCTCCAACCGCCAACCCCCAACCGCCAACTTGTTCATATAAATGAGACACGGTCTGAACGGGGCTCGAACCCGTGACCATTAGTGATGATAGGCTACAGTGGTATGCATGTCAGCGACCTTAACCACTCGACCACGGGGGCGGACTAACCTATTATGGCACTCAACATGTTACGGCACGAAACTTATAGAACATGTTTCAGCGATGTCGGCGATTGTACCAGTGTACCCATCTATGCATGAAATCCTGCCCGGAAAGTCGACAATTGTACCAGGGTACCCACCTATGCATGAAATCCTGCCCGGAAAGTCGGCGATTGTACCAGGGTACCCATCTATGCATGAAATCCTGCCCGGAAAGTCGGCGATTGTACCAGGGTACCCATCTATGCATGAAATCCTGCCCGGAATGTCGGCGATTGTACCAGGGTACCCACCTATGCATGAAATCCTGCCCGGAAAGTCGGCGATTGTACCAGGGTACCCATCTATGCATGAAATCCTGCCCGGAAAGTCGGCGATTGTACCAGGGTACCCACCTATGCATGAAATCCTGCCCGGAAAGTCGACAATTGTACCAGGGTACCCACCTATGCATGAAATCCTGCCCGGAAAGTCGACAATTGTACCAGGGTACCCACCTATGCATGAAATCCTGCCCGGAATGTCGGCGATTGTACCAGTGTACCCACCTGTTCATTAACTGCTGCCCAGAAAGTCGGCGATTGTACCAGGGTACCCATCTATGCATGAAATCCTGCCCGGAATGTAGGCGATTGTACCAGGGTACCTACCTGTGCATGAACAGTGAAATATGGCATTTTCTCGGCCATCGGTTGCGTTTCGTATTCATGCTCGGTTAGATGCACTTTTGTATTTGTTATATTTCGGGTTTTACACCTGGATCAGCACCATTTCGGGCTTTATCGCCGGTGGTCAGTTTACCTAACAACACCATTCCTGGGCAGGCTCCAGCGGTTAACCAGTACTTGGGTGCACCAACCTCCTTAAGAAACTGCCAAACGTTTTCATCTTTTGTATTTGAGCTATTTTCTGACTATTATGAACAGTTAATTATTAAATAATATATTGTAATGAATTTGTTTTGTCTGCAGTTTTTAATTTTTTACATCAAACAGAAACTAACTTGAACATTATACCGGAACTATTTCTTATTACGGACGTTCACACTAACATAACTAACGGCTATGTGAACACGTGCAATGCGATATACCGACTATCTTGTAACTCAGCTATGTGAACACGTGCAATGATGTGCGCGGCATATACCGTCAATCTTGAAGCTCAGCTATGTGAACACGTGCAATGATGTGCGCGGCATATACCGTCAATCTTGAAGCTCAGCTATGTGAACACGTGCAATGATGTGCGCGGCATATACCGTCAATCTTGAAGCTCAGCTATGTGAACACGTGCAATGATGTGCGCGGCATATACCGACTATCTTGTAACTCAGCTATGTGAACACGTGCAATGATGTGCGCGGCATATACCGACTATCTTGTAACTCAGCTATGTGAACACGTGCAATGATGTGCGCGGCATATACCGACTATCTTGAAGCTCAGCTATGTGAACACGTGCAATGATGTGCGCGGCATATACCGACTATCTTGTAGTTCAGCTATGTGAACACGTGCAATGATGTGCGCGGCATATACCGACTATCTTGTAACTCAGCTATGTGAACACGTGCAATGATGTGCGCGGCATATACCGACTATCTTGTAACTCAGCTATGTGAACACGTGCAATGATGTTCGCGGCATATACCGACTATCTTGTAACCCAGCTATATGAACACGTGCAATGATGTTCGCGGCATATACCGACTATATTGTAACCCAGCTATGTGAACACGTGCAATGATGTGCGCGGCATATACCGACTATATTGAAGTTCAGCTATGTGAACACGTGCAATGATGTGCGCGGCATATACCGACTATCTTGAAGTTCAGCTATTTGAACACGTGCAATGATGTGCGCGGCATATACCGACTATCTTGTAACTCAGCTATGTGAACACGTGCAATGATGTGCGCGGCATATACCGATTATCTTGAAGTTCAGCTATTTTGAACACGTGCAATGCTGTGAGCGGCATATACCGACTATCTTGTAACCCAGCTATATGAACACATGCAATGATGTGCGCGGCATATAACGACTATCTTGAAGTTCAGCTATGTGAACACGTGCATCTATGGAGTCGCTATATGACCTAAGCTGCGCCTGTAATCCCCCCACACATACCATGTTTTATTCGGCATGGAGTCGCTATATTACCTAAGCAGCGCCTGTAATCCCCCACACAAACCATGTTTTATTCGGCATGGAGTCGCTATATGACTTAAGCTGCGCCTGTAATCCCCCATACAAACCATGTTTTATTAGGCCTGGAGTCGCTATATGACCTAAGCTGCGCCTGTAATCCCCCACACAAACCATGTTTTATTCAGCATGGAGTCGCTATATGACCTAAGCTGCGCCTGTAATCCCCCCACACAAACCATGTTTTATTCGGCATGGGGTTGCTATGTGACCTAAGCTGCGTCTGTAATCCCCCCTCACAAACCATGTTTAATTCGGCACGCAGTCGCTATATGACCTAAGCTGCGCCTGTAATCCCCACACAAACCATGTTTTATTCGGCATGGAGTCGCTATATGACCTAAGCTGCGCCTGTAATCCCCCACACAAACAACTACACCTAAAACCCATTCATTTAATGTCTAGTATTATCCACCACCCTGGTCGTGTGGTAACGGTCGCTGACTGGTATACCACTGTAACGTAGCATCACTTATAGTTCGAGACCAGCACAGTCCGTGTCTCTCTATATGAAAAAGTTGGCAGTTTATTACGGATGTTGATGCACGGTAAAGTTAATGTTAGGTAAGCCGCCGTCGCTCAAATGGCAACCGGTGGCGACGTTACATAAACTTAAATTAATAAAAGGCTAGTATGCAAGGGTCACGAAAACTAAAGTTTTTATTAGTTGCAATAAATGCACTCGTAGTAAAAACCTGTAAACGGATTTTATATCCATATATACGTCTACAGATGAACATAATCAGGTAATCAAACGCTATTGAATTGATAATCACTAGACGAATCTCTTAAATACTATTGAGTCGTTAGTGGGGAATTGTCTAACATTATTATTCTGCCGTGTTTTGTTTTTATCGACACTGATTGTAGTAACAACTTGTGATGTTTCTCGTGACTATTGGATGAGTATAATGTATATGGATTTATCATTTAAGAACATAATACTCTGATGTTTCTATATAAATAGATACACATTGATTTACTGAAAACAATTTAGTTTTTCGCAAACACTCTTGAATAACTTGACGATCTCTCTTCAGATATAGATGGATACCGACTACATGCCGAGCCGTATATCACATAGTTCGTATGCTCCAGAAGACAAAGGTAGGAGTCACTGGTGTATGTTTATTTATTACTCCCCGCCAGCAGGGTATGTTATCACCAAGTTTCAAGTTTGAGATTGTTTGGCATAATAAGGAGGCCATTTACAAAGATAGAAATATGGCAAAGACATCACACAACATGTTACATATATACATATATAAACGAATACAATACAGTTAAGATACATTAGTAATTCACAGGCTATTGCTACTTACTGAGATATCTTCTTTGATGTAGTTACAATCATTAATCAATTATGCTTGCAAGACACATGATACGAATTAATTTATTCATTGAGGGTCATGTTATTTAATATTATGTGTGTGTGTGTGTGTGTGTGTGTGTGTGTGTGTGTGTGTGTGTGTGTGTGTGTGTGTGTGTGTGTGTGTGTGTGTGTGTGTGTGTGTGTGTGTGTGTGTGTGTGTGTGTGTGTGTGTGTGTGTGTGTGTGTGTGTGTGTGTGTGTGTGTGTGTGTGTGTGTGTGTGTGTGTGTGTGTGTGTGTGTGTGTGTGTGTGTGTGTGTGTGTGTGTGTGTGTGTGTGTGTGTGTGTGTGTGTGTGTGTGTGTGTGTGTGTGTGTGTGTGTGTGTGTGTGTGTGTGTGTGTGTGTGTGTGTGTGTGTGTGTGTGTGTGTGTGTGTGTGTGTGTGTGTGTGTGTGTGTGTGTGTGTGTGTGTGTGTGTGTGTGTGTGTGTGTGTGTGTGTGTGTGTGTGTGTGTGTGTGTGTGTGTGTGTGTGTGTGTGTGTGTGTGTGTGTGTGTGTGTGTGTGTGTGTGTGTGTGTGTGTGTGTGTGTGTGTGTGTGTGTGTGTGTGTGTGTGTGTGTGTGTGTGTGTGTGTGTGTGTGTGTGTGTGTGTGTGTGTGTGTGTGTGTGTGTGTGTGTGTGTGTGTGTGTGTGTGTGTGTGTGTGTGTGTGTGTGTGTGTGTGTGTGTGTGTGTGTGTGTGTGTGTGTGTGTGTGTGTGTGTGTGTGTGTGTGTGTGTGTGTGTGTGTGTGTGTGTGTGTGTGTGTGTGTGTGTGTGTGTGTGTGTGTGTGTGTGTGTGTGTGTGTGTGTGTGTGTGTGTGTGTGTGTGTGTGTGTGTGTGTGTGTGTGTGTGTGTGTGTGTGTGTGTGTGTGTGTGTGTGTGTGTGTGTGTGTGTGTGTGTGTGTGTGTGTGTGTGTGTGTGTGTGTGTGTGTGTGTGTGTGTGTGTGTGTGTGTGTGTGTGTGTGTGTGTGTGTGTGTGTGTGTGTGTGTGTGTGTGTGTGTGTGTGTGTGTGTGTGTGTGTGTGTGTGTGTGTGTGTGTGTGTGTGTGTGTGTGTGTGTGTGTGTGTGTGTGTGTGTGTGTGTGTGTGTGTGTGTGTGTGTGTGTGTGTGTGTGTGTGTGTGTGTGTGTGTGTGTGTGTGTGTGTGTGTGTGTGTGGTGTGTGTGTTTACCTTTATTTATCGTCGCTAGCGGTTTCCCATATGAGCGACGCCTCCTGAAAAGATTAGTCAGTTTTGATTTTTGGAGGATAGTGCAATGATACAGACAGAGACCCATTCCAGAATCTCAGCTGGTTCTTTTAAGTGCACGATGTAAAGCACCGACACGAGACCTCGGTTCAACGTCCCATCTGAAAGACTGTTAATTGTATTAGTGTCAGACGGAATACCGAACCTGCGATCCCTGTATTCCCAGTCCATCGTGTTAACCACTGGACTAAGCATCCGTCTGTTTCAATCTTCTATCTCTGTATGTTCACAATATAACATGAAATAGTATTCTGATTCAATTACATTTTCATTGCATAATTTACATAATCATTTGTTTCTATCAATACCATTAAATCTTATCTTATCATACCAAATTAAATTTCTAATTTAGGCAACGTTAATCTTAAACATGTAAATCATTGACGTAAGCTATCATTAGCAATGTGTTCAATATAATCTCTAGAATGTTGGCTTACATTTATTACAATAATCGGGTTTCGACATTGTGTGTACTGATGTGTTCCATCTTATGTTAAACATTGGTAAATAGCTAATACTAGCTACAATAATCGAGTCGAACCAATGTGTGTTTGTTTGTCTGAAACGGAAACTGATACGGATCTTGATCACAGAGTGGTGAGGTATTTCTCCAGGGGCTGCCGTAGCCGAGTCGCTATGTTGGGTGAATAAACATGGCATGACCGTCTCCGTTGTAGGTTCGAATCCCGCTGGGGAAATACATAGGTGAAGAAACTACCCAGCTGGCTTGTGGAAAGTCCATGGTCATAGCCTGGTGCCCGTCCGTGGCTGTCATTGTGCTTGACAGGACACCAGCGCTCTTCCTCCACCAAGAATTGCTGGGAAGTTATCACGTGTCCTAAGCTGTTTTGTCACATATATTAAACCCAAGAAACAAACTCCATTAAATAGTAACTACGTGATACATGATTAATGACGTGTGTAATGGTCATTTACAGTCTTGATATGGTCGGATTTTACAATGTCAACTTAAGGAATTTCGGCATCCACACACTGTGTACAGCAAATGTATTGTGAAGTTCGTGGTAGCGCGCTTGCTTCGAGCGCGGAAAGGCTCAGAGGTGGAGCCCCGCTGGAGCCGTTACGAGTGTCCATTTGTGCCAGGCATTCAGATTGCACGTTGCCTCTTCTCTCTCCCTCGTGGCGATGTATTCCATCAATCCCATCAGGAATGAGGTCTCGCGAGTGGTTAATATAAGTGCAAGAACTTGTTTCGCAATCGAGCTCAAATAAATTTGTATACACAAAATAAAATATTGTATATATTGTCGCAAACTCTCCTTTTTCTTCTCGTAATAATATGTCTCGGTTGCTACGGCTCTTACCAGGGTCTATCCTATTGTAGACTCGCTGGAGTTGTCTAGGGGGTTTCTTCGTTATTATATGTATTAATGATAACTCAACACAGTATTACATTTCTTCTATATAATATCTTGTTTAAATTGGCATCAGAAATATCCATATATATATAATCAGTGATCTATATATATATACATCGTATCATTAAAAGCTTATTTAACAATCCATTTGTGTGAGCCGACTATGCGCTTACACAGTATATTTAACATCCAATCTTTCTAATCCGTCATTACTCAATATCACTATAATCTAATCACTGTTTCTGATTAGATTAACTTTTAATCACCTTCTATATGGTTCGCCGAAACTCTATGTTTCTTCTATGGCTGAACAATTTAATTATTCGACAAATCTTTATAAGTTATATTTCTTATAATGTCCATAATATCTAAGTATCATAAATACAGTTTATATGTTCTATATACTAGATTGAGATCACGACCTTTCTCGCTCCTGGAGTTAGGCTCTAGTGTGTCTGATTTATGTTAATAAAATCCATTTCTTATATACATGATTGAATCAGTGTATATATGATATAACAATTCCTAAAACATCTGTTATTCCTAAACATCTGTTATGTTATCTAATATTACACCATCAAACCAGTTCGGTGCCTTTGTATTACATAACTGGACACCTGCAACCACGGCCTGTTATCTAATATTACACCATCAAACCAGTTCGGTGCCTTTGTATTACATAACTGGACACCTGCAACCACGGCCTTGATAAACTGAGATTAGGCCTAACATCTTAAGTCATTTCCCGCGCGAAGCGAGATTGATAATTTTAGGCGCGAAAATAATAGCAGACGATTATGCATAAAACAAATATATATATATTACATGGTAAACATTTGGCCATATATAGAAACAGTTTAATGTATTTATATAATACATTACTATTTATATATAACAATAATAAACATTTCGTGCAAATTGGGGTTTTGCACAATCCTCCCTACCCGGGGAGAAGTTTGACATCGCCCGCTATCGGCCGATTTACAAATCTTCATTCCTTTGAATATACAGTAGAAAACAATCATAATATCAATACATCATATGTCCTAAAATAGCATTTCTTTCGCTAGGTACCAACATTCTAATCATAGAGGCAATAACTATTTACTGAACAACTGAAATAATACCAAGTACATTTACTAAGTCAAACATCACAGTCATTGAACTCTACTGAGAAAGTCTGCTAGAACATTTTGAGTCCCTTTGATATGTTTAATGGTCAGATTAAATTCTGAGAGACACAGTGCCCATCTTAAGAGGCGTTGATTGGACGTTTTCGACCTACTTAACCATACAAGGGGATTATGATCTGAATTAATTATTGTTTTGCTTGTGCTTACATATATGCGAAAATGTTCGATACCGGCCACTATAGCTAATAATTCCTTCTCTATTGTAGAGTAGTTTTTCTCTCGTGGAATAAGTTTTCGGGAATAAAATGCTACTGGGTGTGGTACTTGGTCAACGGTCTGAGTCAGTACAGCCGAAATTCCCAAATCGGAAGCATCAGTATAGAGTTCGAACTCTTGGTTAAAGTCAGGGGCCTTCAGTATGGGTTTATTGGTTAAAGCTTTCTTTAAGGATTCGAAAGCAAGTTGATGTTTATCGCTCCACTGAGTTATGATGTTCCCTGATCGCTTGCCCTTTAATAAGTCAGTCAGGGGAGCGGCGATCTCAGCGAACTGGGGAATGAATTTCCTGTAAAATCCTACTGATCCCAGATATCCTCGTAATTGTTTCTTGGTCTGTGGGGGAGAGATATTACTAATACACTCAACCTTGCTGGAAATTGGTTTGATTTTTCCCGACCCTAATTCATGTCCCAAGTACTTGACTGTTCCAGACCCAATTTTACACTTCTTCGGATTCAAAGTAACACCACTATCCTCTAGTCTATGAAATGTCCAATCCAAGTGATTTATGTGCTGTGACCATAAATTGGATCGAACAGCAATATCATCCAGATATGCGTCGGCAAATCTATCACGGATGGGTTCTGTCGGGGATTGAGCGATTATCTCGTTTATGGCCCTCTGGAAGGTAACTCCACCGTTTTTTAAACCAAATGGGAGAGTTAATGGTTCAAACAAGCCCCAGGGGGTTATGAACGCTGCAATTTCACTAGCTCGAGGGGTTAGCGGAATCTGCCAGTAACCTTTATTAAGATCTAAAATTGATATCAGACTCGAACCTGCGACCTGATCAATGAGATCGTCTAATCTCGGGATGGGGAAGGCTTCTCCTCGAGTCAGGTCATTAATTTTCCGATAATCAATACATGGTCGCCATTCTGAGTCTGATTTGCGTACCAATATTATGGGAGAGGCCCACTGGCTTCTGCTAGGGCGGATAATTCCTAACTCCAACATTTGATCTAGCTCAGTTTTTAATATTTGTTTCTTTTCTGGAGACATGCGGTAGTAAGGCTGGACTACGGGTGAAGCACCTTGCACATCAATATCATGGGTAACATCGTGGAAACGTCCCAGTTGTCCAGAGAATAAACGGGGGTAACGGTCAAATAACTGACTAATATCGTCCCTGTGGTCTGGGTTTAAATGACTGATATCCGGCCAGGTTTTCTTAGGTACAGATTCAAGAGGACTGCAAGGATCGAATTCTTTCTCAATGTCCGTAGGGGCTTGGTAATCTAATAGGGTAGGGTCTTGGGACTCATACACCGGACTACTATCAGCTAGAGCTGCACCCTCCTCCCTACCTGTCCAGGGCTTCAACTGGTTTACATGCATAACACGGTATTTTACTCTCTTATCAGGCATGTATATAATATAGGTATGCGACGCTACCTTTTCGTGTACCGGATACGGTCCCTGGAGGGCATTTTTCAGCTTATTACCTTTTAACGGTAATCGTACTAACACTAATTCACCACGCTGGAATACACGCATTTTCGCTTTCTTACTTCTGTCATACTTTGTTTTACGACCATCTGCGGCCTGTTGTGCATTCTCGCTGGCGTCACGTAACGCTTCAGCTAATCTATGACATAATTCTTGTACATAGTTATTTATGGGGATCCCTTCATCCCGCTCATTTCTAGCCCAGAGATCATAAGTGGAATCTAGATTATCTCTAGGTTCGCGCCCATATAGAAGGTAGAAGGGAGAATATCCTGTGCTAGAGTGCTCTGCACTTCTATATGCAAATAATAGCCAGGGTAGCATCTCATCCCAAGACGATAAAGAGTTCTCCCCAAGGATTCTAAGCATGGTTTTCAATGTACCATTATATTTCTCTATTGATCCGTTGGTTTGAGGCCTGTAACTCGTGCTAGTTAAGTGACGTATATCGTGCTCGGCTAGGAAGCGTGTGAATGTTTCAGCTATGAAAGCGCTTCCTCGGTCAGTCAACAGGGTCTGGGGTTTTCCATGTCGAGATATTATCTCGATCAGGGCTTTTTGTGCATTAACAGCTGTCGCTGCGGCGCATGGGAAAGATTCCGTATATTTAGTGGCATGATCAATAAAATTCAAGATATACTGGTTCCCATTTATAGTTTTCTTCATGGGTCCAACGAAATCAGCGGATATAAATTTGAATGGTTGGGATATAATGGGCAGGGGTTTCAATGGGGCTACAGTGGCTTTCTGTCCCTTACCCGCTCTCTGGCACGGCCCACAGCTATGGCAGAATCGTTTAACATCTGCGCGGATTCCCGGCCAAAAGAAGCGGCGCTTAATGCGCTTCAGGGTCTTACTAGGTCCCTGGTGTCCCGTACTTAAACTGTCATGGGCGAGTCCCGTTATATGATCACGGAATCCCCGTGGAACTACCACCTGATCATATATTTTCCAGGGTCGAACTTTGGACGTGTCTTGAGGTTGTTCTCTCCTCATAAGTAGTCGGGGTTCGAGCTGGATGTAATATCCTTGCCGAATAGGTGTTCCTTCTTGAGCCATTTCCCAGAGGGGTGCTAAGGTCGGGTCATTATTCTGTTCTTGCAATAATTTATCAGGACTCAAATCGTCAATAGAGGGAATATTTTGGGGTTTAACTGTACTGGCTTTCTCAGAGGGGGAATTGATCTCAATTGTATTCCGAAAAGGTAAGACATTGTGATTTGTATCGGTCGTGTTTTCTGAGTCTGGGTTGGACGTGACAATTTCATCAAACGGGATAATTTTCTTATTTGAGCGTGTAACCACGCCACAGGTAATCAAATCAGTGACAGGGGCAGTTTCACAGTCGTTACCTATTATAAGATCCACCCCCGCGGTGCATCTGTGTTTTAATACAGCCACCTTCAATGTTCCTTGGTATATTGGACAATCGACGCTAATCTTTGCTATCGGATAATTACCAGGGATATAATTGACACCGCGGATTGTTACCCGTTCACCTGTGTATTCTAAATGATCAGCGGTCTGATCAGTAGCCGACAATAAACTAATTGTCGCACCTGAATCTCTCAAATACGTCACTTGTGCGGTGTTATTATTTATGCGTGCTTGACCTGTATATTTGACAAGTAATGGATTTACCATCTCGGTATTTTCACATGAGTTCACTGGCTCATTGGTTATAAAGGCTGAACTATGAGTAGTGTTTGACACTTGGTGTCCGTTTGCTAGGTTTCTAGTACCCCTGTACCTAGGTGAATTGGGATCTGCCCAACACTCTGTTCGTCCGTGGCCATTACGCCTACAATAACTACAATATTTTTCTATCCGGGGAGTTCTATGGGTAGCTTGGGAATTATCTATCCTAATATTGGGTCGATACATGGGTGATGGGATATATGGCCTTGGGGCTGGAGGTCGGTGTTCTGTATCTCTGGGTTTCACATTCGGATTTGAATTAATCCGTGTCCTGGGCGCTAATCTGCGATGGAGGTTATATTCATCAGCCAGGGAAATACATTCCTGGAGAGTAGATGCTTTCTTATCCAGAATGAACAAATTAAGCTCATCACTTAGCTGGGAATCGAATCTATATCTCAAGAGCAGCTCGATCCAGTTGACCTCGCTCGGATCATTGTTCTCCGTCCATAGAGTCATTTGCTCCCTTAATTCCTTAATGAATTCGGAATATGTCTGCTGAGGTTTCTTTACCCAAGAGAAGAAATTCTTTCTATATACAGTGGGTGAGAGTCTATATTCATCCAAGATGGCGGCCTTGAGGGTATCGTAATTATTAGCGTCTTGGACAGGAAGAGTGGCATATATATTTCTGGCCTTGTCGGACAACTTGTCTATAATATGGCCCACCCATGTTTGTTTGGCGACCTGGCTAGCTTCGAACAGTCTCTCACATGTTGCGAAGAATTTATCTGGCCTCATAGTCTGGGTCCAAATAGGAACAGAAATGTTTGTCTTAGAGGGCCTATTATCTGTATGGAGGGGGTTATTTTGCTGAGATTCCTGATCTCTCTGGATTTCTCTCAGGCGAATCTCCATCTGCATTTTCTCCCTTTGCATTCTTTCCTCCCTGTCCCTTTCTTTCTCTTCTCTTTCCCCTCTTTGTTTTACTTCTTCCCTCTCTCTTTCTCTCTCTCTTTCTTCTCTTTCCCTCTCTCTTTCTTCTCTTTGTTTTACTTCTTCCCTCTCTCTTTCTTCTCTTTGTTTTACTTCTTCCCTCTCTCTTTCTCTCTCTCTTTCTTCTCTTTGTTTTACTTCTTCCCTTTCTTTCTCATAAATCTCACCCTGACGTTCCAGATTTGCCTGATTAAAGAAGGGAAGTCTCATTAATTTGTCCCATATCTCATCACCTGTTGTCTGCAAGTCGGGGTGAACCGGCCCCTCAGTTTCCTTATTAGCACTCCTAGTTGTAGCCATTTTATTTTTTTATTTCCCAAAATTTTTAATCCCCAGAATGTATCTCCAAATGTATTATAGAATTGAGTTCAATAAAAGGAAGTAAATCACTAATATAATTTTAATGATAATATTAAGCCTCTATGAAAAGAAAACTGGTACTTACCGAAGTCTGTCTCGTCCGTTAATCCAATATATAATTTATCACATATTCAAAGTTTGCACATTTCCAATAATTTAATCCATTTCATTAATTTAATAATTCGTTGACGTCTTTCACTTATTTCCAAATTCTAACACTGTCTCGCATGCACTTCTGTTTTCCCACGTTAATTAATAGTCCCTTGTATTCTTCATGTATAAATCCTAGTGTCCTTCACAATATTCCATATATAAATTCTAGTGTCCTTCACAATATGTCACGATATGTCACCTCTTCTTTATTTCCAATCCCGGACGAGCGTCCCAATTGTCGCAAACTCTCCTTTTTCTTCTCGTAATAATATGTCTCGGTTGCTACGGCTCTTACCAGGGTCTATCCTATTGTAGACTCGCTGGAGTTGTCTAGGGGGTTTCTTCGTTATTATATGTATTAATGATAACTCAACACAGTATTACATTTCTTCTATATAATATCTTGTTTAAATTGGCATCAGAAATATCCATATATATATAATCAGTGATCTATATATATATACATCGTATCATTAAAAGCTTATTTAACAATCCATTTGTGTGAGCCGACTATGCGCTTACACAGTATATTTAACATCCAATCTTTCTAATCCGTCATTACTCAATATCACTATAATCTAATCACTGTTTCTGATTAGATTAACTTTTAATCACCTTCTATATGGTTCGCCGAAACTCTATGTTTCTTCTATGGCTGAACAATTTAATTATTCGACAAATCTTTATAAGTTATATTTCTTATAATGTCCATAATATCTAAGTATCATAAATACAGTTTATATGTTCTATATACTAGATTGAGATCACGACCTTTCTCGCTCCTGGAGTTAGGCTCTAGTGTGTCTGATTTATGTTAATAAAATCCATTTCTTATATACATGATTGAATCAGTGTATATATGATATAACAATTCCTAAAACATCTGTTATTCCTAAACATCTGTTATGTTATCTAATATTACACCATCAAACCAGTTCGGTGCCTTTGTATTACATAACTGGACACCTGCAACCACGGCCTGTTATCTAATATTACACCATCAAACCAGTTCGGTGCCTTTGTATTACATAACTGGACACCTGCAACCACGGCCTTGATAAACTGAGATTAGGCCTAACATCTTAAGTCATTTCCCGCGCGAAGCGAGATTGATAATTTTAGGCGCGAAAATAATAGCAGACGATTATGCATAAAACAAATATATATATATTACATGGTAAACATTTGGCCATATATAGAAACAGTTTAATGTATTTATATAATACATTACTATTTATATATAACAATAATAAACATTTCGTGCAAATTGGGGTTTTGCACAATAGTCAAAGGGAATCACAGAAAGTGGCTGCTTAGCACATGTGGCTGCTTAGTAGAGGACAAATGTTTAATAAACCATCATAGTGGGGAATCTGGGAACGGGTTACGTCGCTACCGGTTTCCCATTTGAGCGACGGGCAGTTTACCTAACAACACCTTTCCTGGGTAGGCTCCAGCGGTTAACCATTACTTGATGCACCAACCTCCGTAAGAAACTGCCAACTTTTTCATATAAATGAGACACGGTCTGAGCGGAGCTCGAACCCGTGACTATCAGAGATGATAGGTTACAGTGGTATACAAGTCAGCGACCTTAACCACTTGACCACTGAGGCGGAGGTTAGCTGCTTAATGGAGGTGACCCCTAACAGATTTGACTCTACCCAACTAAACGCAGAATTATTAAATGTTTAAAATATTGGAATAGCTAGTAAATGTACAGGAACTTGATGAACTAATGCGTGTGGTACTTGTAGTGCAATATATCTTACTCATTCAATTGTAAAATAGCCAAACAAGTATAAGTGAGGGGCTATAATAAAATAAATGTTGACATACTAAGACTTGCTAATGGATATGTACTGTGTTATCATATACAGCTAAGTGTTTGTTGTGTCTAGACCAAACAGTATTTGTCTACATCAGAGTGCGTGATATCGTGAGTGTGTACCTGTGTGTGTCTGCGTGCGTGCGTGCGTGCGTGCGTGCGTGCGTGCGTGCGTGCGTGCGAGCGAATGTACGTGCTTGCGCGCGTTACTGTTAAATTAATTGCATACACTTACTAATGTATGTGCCTATTATGGCACCCTGGTATATTGTTATGACGTGTTCATTGTTGAATCAGATGATAGTTCACCCTGGTATATTGATATTACGTGTTCATTGTTGGATCGGATGATAGTTCACCCTGGTATATTGATATTACGTGTTCATTGTTGGATCGGATGATAGTTCACCCTGGTATATTGATATTACGTGTTCATTGTTGGATCGGATGATAGTTCACCCTGGTATATTGATATTACGTGTTCCATGTTGGATCGGATGATATGCCGATGATGTGCATGTCACACATGAGTGCCAAAGGTTTTTCTTTTTAAAAAACTAAGCTGGCGTCACTCGTGATAATAAAGCTTTCAGTGTCCATTCGGTAAACTCTTATTCTGAAAGAATCAGACGACTATATATATATTGACTGTATTCCCCAATGAGTAAATAATTCTATGATAATATATCTCATATGATTCAAAATAACTGACCTTGTCCTTCTATTTATATTGTATTGTGTGAAGAAACTTAGGTAAGTGAAGATGTGTAGATATGTTTGTGGTTCAAAAACAACGTGTGTGTGTGTTTTACGTTTTATCATTTATCGTCGCCCCCGGCTGCCCATATGAGCGACGCCTCCTGAAGATATTGGTCATTTTAGATGTTTGGAGGATAATGCAATGATACAGACAGAGACCCATTCCAGACTAGTAATTGTATTTGGGTCAGACGGGGTATCGAACCTGCGATCCGTGGATTACCAGTCCAACGTGTTGCAACTGGACTACATATCCGTCTGTAAATAAACATGTCGTTTATGCGGGGTTTTTTTAATCATGTTTTTCGTTCTTGCTGCATATTGTGACTCTCCAGCTATTGTTGATGGAGCTTCGTCATTTGGTCTAGTTATTTCTGTTTTGCTTATGATTAATTGTGAAGCTGCATACCGTAAGCTTTCATTAATTGTGAAGCTGCATAACGTAAGCTTTCATTAATTGTGAAGCTGCATAACGTAAGCTTTCATTAATTGTGAAGCTGCATACCGTAAGCTTTCATTAATTGTGAAGCTGCATAACGTAAGCTTTCATTAATTGTGTGGGTAGTGTTGTCTATGTTTTCAATGTGGAGGATTGAGTTCCAGTCATTTGTACGTATATCTCTTGGCGAAGTTACTTGATCGTATTTCCCTATGTTGTGTTTAAAACAAGATAATGTAGGCTTATCAAATGTACAAAGGAACAACAAGTGGACAGTGGTATATAATCAAGTCTGGTGTAAATGTATCATTTACAAAGCTTGTATCATTGGCGTACCGGTTTTCGGACCTCTAAGGTTTGTCTCATGTCTAGCTGATGATATCATGCAAAGTGATCATTCTTGTATTTATTCCGCTTGACTAAACTCATAGTGCACAACATTGTTTAAAATAAAACTACATTGTCACTCACAATTTAAAAAGAATGTCCGGCATTTTCGCATGACTGACACCTCACCTTGCAAAGCAAACCGTTAAGAGTTCACCCTACAAAAACAAACACATACTTATTTATTAACGGAGTTTAGGGTTCACGTGAATGGCTTCTCACCAATGCAACCCGGGTTCAATCCTCGGACCGGGAAGTATGTGAGATGGTACGGTGGTCGCCAGATCGGACGGACAGGTGGGTTTTCTCCGGGTACTCCGGATTCCTCACACACATACGCTTTCATCCGCGCCAATGAGAGTGATTAATATAAGTTGTTAAAACTTGATTCGCAATCGTTGTAATATAAATAAAGTCTAAACTTAATAATGAAAACATCAACTTAATTTAACATAATTTCGAAATTTAATGTGAATAGTTATCTGTGTTTTTGCTCATTGTCCTGATTGGCAGCGATAGTGTGTACCATATAAACCAAATACCTGTTACTGACAGCGATGATGTCATTCGCAAACCATTTCGACATGTGGAGAAAGAAAGATTGACGATTAGTAGATGATTGGTATTGTGTGAATGCATCGTGAGATATAATATCACCTAAGCTGCTACATATATTTAAGTTACTTTTGTCTTCATTGCTTTTTAAAACAGGACATACTACAATGTTGACGATTGTCTTCAGTTTGTGAGAGTATCGGTCTGGATCAACCTATATAAACTCTAGTTTTAAGAAACTTATATGTTGAATCGTGTTATATTGTGAATTGTTACTGTTACTGTCTCTTATAATTCATCATTGAGTGGCAATGTACATCGATATGTTTTTATTATATTGAATGTTGTTTGTTGTACATTGATGAGACGTAAATAAAGAATAAAATCTAAAATATACTAGCACACAACAAGAGCGTTCAAAACATTGTTATGGTCAGAACACACATATACGATATAGAATGCTATGACGTAGTCACTGTTAAGTGTTTGATGTTGTTATTGTAATTATAAACTGTGAGGTATGGATGTATTTGTTTATATAAACAACACCTTTTGCAGCGTATTTGAAGACACGCTGAACTGATTTGCACGTGGCCCATATGAACGATTTATTAATCACAGTAAACTTGAGATGAATCACATATTCTAACATTACTCGGCATTTTGTCTGTATACGCATAGACGGAATTTACCGTGCAATAAAACTCCCACCCCCCCCCCTCTACAATGAGTCAAACAGTACGTTGTTTGATCGATCATTTATATAAGACAGCAATGTACTGACCGATGGGAAAGCATGGAAGCACATGCGCTGGTGTCTGAAACTAACTAGCTTTAGTGTTCAGACAGAAAGGACATCGGATACAGTGACAATCTCATTCCAGCGTGCAACCACTGATTCACTTGTGAAACGGCTTTAAAGCGACACTACATCGCAAAACGTACGAACATGCATACTGTGAAACGGCTTTAAAGCGACACTACATCGCAAAACGTACGAACATACATACTATGAAACGGCTTTAAAGCGACACTACATCGCAAAACGTACGAACATGCATACTGTGAAACGGCTTTAAAGCGACACTACATCGCAAAACGTACGAACATACATACTATGAAACGGCTTTAAAGCGACACTACATCGCAAAACGTACGAACATACATATTGTGAAACGGCTTTAAAGCGACACTACATCGCAAAACGTACGAACATACATACTGTGAAACGGCTTTAAAGCGACACTACATCGCAAAACGTACGAACATACATACTGTGAAACGACTTTAAAGCGACACTACATCGCAAAACGTACGAACATACATACTGTGAAACGGCTTTAAAGCGACACTACATCGCAAAACGTACGAACATACATATTGTGAAACGGCTTTAAAGCGACACTACATCGCAAAACGTACGAACATACATACTGTGCGTATATATATATAGCATAGCTGCTACAAATTCTTCCCAACTGATTGAACAACTACCCGTCAATACATAATCAGTGCATTTTGCGGTCTACAAACTCTCAAAAGTGAAAGTAGGCTTTCAAATAACGTTCAGCCTCGCTCCTGATATGGCTTGGAATCTATATTAAACGCATGATACAGTTGTTTAGAGATACTTTAAATCAGATTAGTCTCAGCAATAAATATGCACAGGCACAAGAGGCAAGATAAAGCGATAAATCTTTAACATAAATCGAGTTATTCAGGATACACGCATTGTATTACGCTTGGATGCTGACCCTACTTACATAATTGTGCTATGTCAACAAACGTCGTATAGCCTACGACGTTACTTTGTTAGTTATGTCAACAAACGTCGTATGGCCTACGACGTTACTTTGTTAGTTATGTCAACAAACGTCGTATAGCCTACGACGTTACTTTGTTAGTTATGTCAACAAACGTCGTATAGCCTACGACGTTACTTTGTTAGTTATGTCAACAAACGTCGTATAGCCTACGACGTTACTTTGTTAGTTATGTCAACAAACGTCGTATAGCCTACGACGTTACTTTGTTAGTTATGTCAACAAACATCGTATAGCCTACGACGTTACTTTGTTAGTTATGTCAACAAAGGTCATATAGCCTACGACGTTACTTTGTTAGTTATGTCAACAAACGTCGTATAGCCTACGACGTTACTTTGTTAGTTATGTCAACAAACGTCGTATAGCCTACGACGTTACTTTGTTAGTTATGTCAACAAACGTCGTATAGCCTACGACGTTACTTTGTTAGTTATGTCAACAAACGTCGTATAGCCTACGACGTTACTTTGTTAGTTATGTCAACAAACGTTGTATAGCCTACGACGTTACTTTGTTAGTTATGTCAACAAACGTCGTATAGCCTACGACGTTACTTTGTTAGTTATGTCAACAAACGTCGTATAGCCTACGACGTTACTTTGTTAGTTATGTCAACAAACGTCGTATAGCCTACGACGTTACTTTGTTTGTTATGTCAACAAACGTCGTATAGCCTACGACGTTACTTTGTTAGTTAAAATACTCAGATTATGTGGCAAATATTCGGAAAATTATACCATATAATAGGACATTACATTCTGTAGAAATATGCTATCTTCACTGATGTAGTGTCGCATTAAAACTGCACACATTTATATGTAAGCACTCTAATAGGTAAGGTGAAAGTGCGCAACAACTTATATACAGTCAATCTGGTATTAAGAGACCACACAGGTGAAGGGCAAAAAGCGATCTCTAAGCAGGAACGGTCTCTTCCTACAGACCAATTTGTTCCTTAACAGCACAAATGGAAAGTGGAAAAGTGGTCTCTTAATACAATGTTCTCTTAATAGACATACATTGTATTTTGAGCAAGTTTGATTGTACTTGTAAAATACAATTACATGTTATTACAACAAGCAGGCAATGTCATTACGAAGCCACCACTTCCATAGCAAGAAACTGAGCATATACTGCCATCATAAAAAAACTGTGCACTTTTATATTGAGCGTTACTTGTTCGTTAGAAATTTTAGAATTATGGATGTTACTATCATGAGTGAAGAAAACAACCATTCACATATTGCACTAAATAACAAATAGTTCGCACAGTTTGATAACACATGTGTCTATACTGTTTTCTAATAGGCTATAAAGTTTACCTTCTATATATCTATACATATATTATTAGTTGGTAAATCAGGGATTAATACCACTCGGTGCAACTTGTCTGATACAGTTTGTCTTTACTTAGCAGAGTTGATACAACGGAATTCCATTGACATCGCTGAAGGAAAATGTACGTAATAATTCCAATACCAATTATGTGACGGAATTTGATTGGTCAAGACGAGACGATGACTTTATATTAAACACAATGACGGACTACTTTGACAAGATTCTAATGGAAACAAACATCACGGCGCCAGTCAAAGTGCACTTGATTAATTTAATGTGAATATAGATCACACACTGTGAATTCAAAAGGTGCTAGATACATATTATATATACACAGCTGTGGAAGCAACATCCCGCATACATAACCAATACATACCAAACTCCACCTCCATTAGCAATAGAGGAAGTATGTGCATATCTGATCAATCGGGCGATTATGTAGATCTTCCAGTAACCCCCTGCTTGTAGATACTTATTCACTTTTCACGCAGCGTCTATAACGTTGAGCAGTTGATAAATGAACCCGCCAAACAAGTAGAGGGACCTAACAGGTCATATGGATTAGTTCTTGTAATGTACATCACAACCAACACTGACATGTGCCTGGCTCATGTAGCAGTTCTTGTAATGTACATCACAACCAACACTGACATGTGCAGGGCTCATGTAGCAGTATTTGTAATGTAATCACAACCAACACTGACATGTGCATGGCACATGGATTAGTTCTTGTAATGTACATCACAACCAACACTGACATGTGCATGGCTCATGTAGCAGTTCTTGTAATGTACATCACAACCAACACTGACATGTACAGGGCTCATGAAGCAGTACTTGTAATGTAATCACAACCAACACTGACATGTGCATGGCTCATGGATTAGTTATTATACTGTACATCACAACCAACACTGACATGTGCAGGACTCATGTAGCAGTACTTGTAATGTATATCACAACCAGCACTGACATGTGCATGGCTCATGTAGCAGTACTTGTAATGTACATCACAACCAACACTGACATGTGCAGGGCTCATGGATTAGTTCTTGTAATGTACATCACAACCAACACTGACATGTGCAGGGCTCATGGATTAGTTCTTGTAATGTAGTCACAACCAACACCGACATGTGCATGGCTCATGTAGCAGTACTTGTAATGTATATCACAACCAACACTGACATGTGCATGGCCCATGTAGCAGTACTTGTAATGTACATCACAACCAACACTGACATGTGCAGGGCTCATGTAGCAGTATTTGTAATGTACATCACAACCAACACTGGCATGTGCATGGCTCATGGATTAGTTCTTGTAATGTACATCACAACCAACACTGACATGTGCATGGCTCAGGGATTAGTTCTTGTAATGTAATCACAACCAACACTGACATGTGCATGGCTCATGGATTAGTTCTTGTAATATACATCACAACCAACACTGACATGTGTAGGTCTCATGTAGCAGTACTTGTAATGTAATCACAACAAACACTGACATGTGCATGGCTCATGGTTTAGTTCTTGTAATGTAGTCACAATCAAAACTGACATGTACATGGCTCATGTAGCAGTATTTGTAATGTACATCACAACCAACACTGACATGTGCAGGGCTCATGTAGCAGTATTTGTAATGTACATCACAACCAACACTGACATGTGCAGGGCTCATGTAGCAGTACTTGTAATGTACATCACAACCAACACTGACATGTGCAGGGCTCATGTAGCAGTACTTTTAATGTAATCACAACCAACACTGACATGTGCATGGCTCATGGAATAGTTCTTGTAATGTACATCGCAACCAACACTGATATGTGCAGGACTCATGTAGCAGTACGTGTAATGTACATCACAACCAACACTGACATGTGCATGGCTCATGTAGCAGTACTTATAATGTACATCACAACCAACACTGACATGTGCAGGGCTTATGGGATTAGTTCTTGTAATGTACATCACAACCAACACTGACATGTACATGGCTCAGGATTAGTTCTTGTAATGTAGCCACAACCAACACTGACATGTGCAGGGCTCATGGATTAGTTCTTGTAATGTACATCACAACCAACACCGACATGTACATGGCTCATGGATTAGTTCTTGTAATGTAGTCACAACCAACACTAGCATGTACATGGCTCATGGATTAGTTCTTGTAATGTAGTCACAACCAACACTGACATGTACATGGCTCATGAATTAGTTCTTGTAATGTACATCACAACCAACACTGACATGTGCAGGGCTCATGGATTAGTTCTTGCAATGTAGTCACAACCAACACTGACATGTGCAGGGCATTTGGATTAGTTCTTGTAATGTAATCACAACAAACACTGACATGTGCATGGCTCATGGTTTAGTTCTTGTAATGTAGTCAAAACCAACACTGACATTTGTATGTCTCATGTAGCAGTACATGTAAGGTACATCACAACCAACACTGACATGTGAAGGACTTCATGGATTAGGTCTTGTAATGTAGTCACAATCAACACTGACATGTACATGGCTCATGTAGCAGTATTTGTAATGTACATCATAACCAACACTGACATGTGCATGGCTCATGGATTAGTTCTTGTAATGTAATCACAACCAACACCGACATGTACAGGGCTCATGGATTAGTTCTTGAAATGTACATCACAACCAACACTGACATGTACATGGCTCAGGGATTAGTTCTTGTAATGTAGTCACAACCAACACCGACATGTGCATGGCTCATGGATTAGTTCTTGTAATGTACATCACAACCAACACTGGCATGTACATGGCTCATGGATTAGTTCTTGTAATGTAGTCACAACCAACACTGACATGTACATGGCTCATGGATTGGTTCTTGTAATGTACATCACAACCAACACCGACATGTACAGGGCTCATGGATTAGTTCTTGAAATGTACATCACAACCAACACTGACATGTACATGGCTCAGGGATTAGTTCTTGTAATGTAGTCACAACCAACACCGACATGTGCAGGGCTCATGGATTAGTTATTGCAATGTAGTCACAACCAACACTGACATGTGCAGGGCATTTGGATTAGTTCTTGTAATGTAGTCACAACCAACACTGACATGTGCAGGGCATTTGGATTAGTTCTTGTAATGTAGTCACAACCAACACTGACATGTGCAGGGCTCATGGATTAGTTATTGTAATGTACATCACAACCAACACTGGCATGTACATGGCTCATGGATTAGTTCTTGTAATGTAGTCACAACCAACACTGACATGTACATGGCTCATGGATTAGTTCTTGTAATGTACATCACAACCAACACTGACATGTGCAGGGCTCATGGATTAGTTCTTGCAATGTAGTCACAACCAACACTGACATGTGCAGGGCATTTGGATTAGTTCTTGTAATGTAATCACAACCAACACTGACATGTGCATGGCTCATGGATTAGTTCTTGTAATATACATCACAACCAACACTGACATGTGTAGGTCTCATGTAGCAGTACTTGTAATGTAATCACAACAAACACTGACATGTACATGGCTCATGGATTAGTTCTTGTAATGTACATCACAACCAACACTGACATGTGCAGGGCTCATGGATTAGTTCTTGCAATGTAGTCACAACCAACACTGACATGTGCAGGGCATTTGGATTAGTTCTTGTAATGTAATCACAACCAACACTGACATGTGCATGGCTCATGGATTAGTTCTTGTAATATACATCACAACCAACACTGACATGTGTAGGTCTCATGTAGCAGTACTTGTAATGTAATCACAACAAACACTGACATGTGCATGGCTCATGGTTTAGTTCTTGTAATGTGGTCACAATCAACACTGACATGTAAATGGCTCATGTAGCAGTATTTGTAAGGTACATCACAACCAACACTGACATGTGCAGGGCTCATGTAGCAGTATTTGTAATGTACATCACAACCAACACTGACATGTGCAGGGCTCATGTAGCAGTACTTGTAATGTACATCACAACCAACACTGACGTGTGCAGGGCTCATGTAGCAGTACTTTTAATGTAATCACAACCAACACTGACATGTGCATGGCTCATGGATTAGTTCTTGTAATGTACATCACAACCAACACTGACATGTGCAGGACTCATGTAGCAGTACTTGTAATGTACATCACAACCAACACTGACATGTGCAAGGCACATATAGCAGTACTTGTAATGTACATCATAACCAACACTGACATGTGCATGGCTCATGTAGCAGTACTTGTAATGTACATCACAACCAACACTGACATGTGCAGGGCTCATGGATTAGTTCTTGTAATGTACATCACAACCAACACTGACATGTACATGGCTCAGGATTAGTTCTTGTAATGTAGTCACAACTAACACTGACATGTGCAGGTCTCATGGATTAGTTCTAGTAATGTACATCACAACCAACACTGACATGTGCAGGGCTCATGGATTAGTTCTTGTAATGTACATCACAACCAACACCGACATGTACATGGCTCATGGATTAGTTCTTGTAATGTAATCACAACCAACACTGGCATGTGCATGGCTCATGGATTAGTTCTTGTAATGTACATCACAACCAACACTGGCATGTACATGGCTCATGGATTAGTTCTTGTAATGTAATCACAACCAACACTGACATGTGCATGGCTCATGGATTAGTTCTTGTAATGTACATCACAACCAACACTGGCATGTACATGGCTCATGGATTAGTTCTTGTAATGTAATCACAACCAACACTGACATGTGCATGGCTCATGGATTAGTTCTTGTAATGTACATCACAACCAACACTGGCATGTACATGGCTCATGGATTAGTTCTTGTAATGTAATCACAACCAACACTGACATGTGCATGGCTCATGGATTAGTTCTTGTAATGTACATCACAACCAACACTGGCATGTACATGGCTCATGGATTAGTTCTTGTAATGTAATCACAACCAACACTGACATGTGCATGGCTCATGGATTAGTTCTTGTAATGTAGTCACAACCAACACTGACATGTACATGGCTCGTGGATTAGTTATTGTAATGTACATACCAACCAACACTGACATGTGCAGGGCTCATGAATTAGTTCTTGCAATGTAGTGACAACCAACACTGACATGTGCATGGCATTTGGATTAGTTCTTGTAATGTAATCACAACCAACACTAACATGTGCATGGCTCATGGATTAGTTCTAGTAATGTAGTCACAACCAACACTGACATGTGTATGTCTCATGTAGCAGTACATGTAATGTACATCACAATCAACACTGACATGTGAAGGTCTCATGTAGCAGTACATGTAATGTAATCACAACAAACACTGACATGTTCATGGCTCATGGTTTAGTTCTTGTAATGTAGTCACAACCAACACTGACATGTGTATGTCTCATGTAGCAGTACATGTAAGGTACATCACAACCAACACTGACATGTGAAGGACTTCATGGATTAGTTCTTGTAATGTAGTCACAATGAACACTGACATGTACATGGCTCATGTAATAGTATTTGTAATGTACATCATAACCAACACTGACATGTGCAGGGCTCATGTAGCAGTGTTTGTAATGTACATCACAACCAACACTGACATGTGCATGGCTCATGGATTAGTTCTTGTAATGTACATTACAACCAACACTGACATGTGCAGGGCTCATGGATTAGTTCTTGTAATGTACATTACAACCAATACTGACATGTGCAGGGCTCATGGATTAGTTCTTGTAATGTACATTACAACCAACACTGACATGTGCAGGGCTCATGGATTAGTTCTTGTAATGTACATTACAACCAACACTGACATGTGCAGAGCTCATGGATTAGTTCTTGTAATGTACATCACAACCAACACTGACATGTGCAGGGCTCATGTAACAGTATTTGTAATGTACATCACAACCAACACTGACATGTGCAGGGCTCATGTAGCAGTGTTTGTAATGTACATCACAACCAACACTGACATGTGCATGGCTCATGGATTAGTTCTTATAATGTACATCACAACCAACACTGACATGTGCAGGGCTCATGGGTTAGTTCTTGTAATGTACATTACAACCAATACTGACATGTGCAGGGCTCATGGATTAGTTCTTGTAATGTAATCACAACCAACACTGACATGTGCATGGCTCATGGATTAGTTATTGTGATGTACATTACAACCAATACTGACATGTGCAGGGCTCATGGATTAGTTCTTGTAATGTACATTACAACCAACACTGACATCTGCAGGGCTAATGGATTAGTTCTTGTAATGTACATTACAACCAACACTGACATGTACATGGCTGACGGATTAGTTCTTGTAATGTAGTCACAACCAACACTGACATGTGCAGGGCTCATGGATTAGTTCTTGTAATGTAGTCACAACCAACACTGACATATACATGGCTCAGGGATTAGTTCTTGTAATGTAGTCACAACCAACACCGACATGTGCAGGGCTCATGGATTAGTTCTTGTAATGTAGTCACAACCAACACTGATATGTGCAGGGCTAATGGATTAGTTCTTGTAATGTACATGACAACCAACACTGACATGTGCAGGGCTCATGGATTAGTTCTTGTAATGTACATCACAACCAACACTGACATATACATGGCTCATGGATTAGTTCTTGTAATGTACATCACAACCAACACTGACATGTGCAGGGCTCATGGATTATTTCTTGCAATGTAGTCACAACCAACACTGACATGTGCAGGGCATTTGGATTAGGTATTGTAATGTAATCACAACCAACACTGACATGTGCATGGCTCATGGATTAGGTCTTGTAATGTAGTCACAACCAACACTGACATGTGCAGGGCTCATGGATTAGTTCTTGTAATGTACATTACAACCAACACTGACATGTGCAGGGCTAATGGATTAGTTCTTGTAATGTACATCACAACCAACACTGACATGTGCATGGCTCATGGATTAGTTCTTGTAATGTAGTCACAACCAACACTGACATGTGCATGGTTCATGGATTAGTTCTTGTAATGTAGTCACAACCAACACTGGCATGTGCATGGCTCATGGACTAGTTCTTGTAATGTTCATCACAACCAACACTGACACGTGCATTGCTCATGGATTAGTTCTTGTAATGTAGTCACAACCAACACCGACATGTACAGGGCTCCTGTATTAGTTCTTGTAATGTACATCACAACCAACACGGACATGTGCATGGCTCATGGATTAGGTCCTGTAATATAGTCACAACCAACACTGACATGGGCAGGTCTCATGGATTAGTTCTTGTAATGTACATCACAACCAACACTGACACGTGCAGGGCTCATGGATTAGTTCGTGTTATGTAGTCACAACCAACACTGACATGTGCATGGCTCATGGATTAGTTAGTGTAATGTACATCACAACCAAACCCGACATGTGCTGGGCTCATGGATTAGTTCCTGTAATGTACATTACAACCAACACTGACATGTGCAGGGCTCATGGATTAGTTCTTTTAATGTACATTACAACCAATACTGACATGTGCAGGGCTCGTGGATTAGTTCTTGTAATGTGGTCATTACCAACACTGACATATGCAGGGCTCATGGATTAGTTCTTGTAATGTAGTCACACTCAGCACTGACATGTGCATGGCTCATGGATTAGTTCTTGTAATGTACATCACAACCAACACTGACATGTGCAGGGCTCATGGATTAGTTCTTTTAATGTACATTACAACCAATACTGACACGTGCAGGGCTCGTGGATTAGTTCTTGTAATGTAGTCATTACCAACACTGACATATGCAGGAATCATGGATTAGTTCTTGTAATGTAGTCACAACCAACACTGACATGTGCATGGCTCATGGATTAGTTCTTGTAATGTAATCACAACCAACACTGACATGTGCAGGGTTCGTGTATTAGTTCTTGTAATGTACATCACAACCAACACTGACATGTGCAGGGCTCATGGATTAGTTCTTGTAATGTAGTCACAACCAACACCGACATGTGCATGGCTCGTGTATTAGTTCTTGTAATGTACATCACAACCAACACTGACATGTGCAGAGCTCATGGATTAGTTCTTGTAATGTAGTCACAACCAACACGGACATGTGCATGGCTCATGGATTAGTTCTTGTAATGTACATCACAACCAACACTGACATGTACAGGGCTCGTGTTTTAGTTCTTGTAATGTAGTCACAACCAACACGGACATGTGCATGGCTCATGGATTAGTTCTTGTAATGTACATCACAACCAACACTGACACGTGCAGGGCTCGTGTATTAGTTCTTTTATGTAGTCACAACCAACACGGACATATGCAGGGCTCATGTAACAGTACTTGTAATGTACATCACAACCATCACTGACATGTACAGGGCTCAGGGATTAGTTCTTGTAATGTACATCACAACCAACACTGACATATGCAGTGCTCATTCTATGTCAGCATTTTTCTAGAGAAGTGAGAAAGCGCAACATCGCGTCCTTAGATGGTGTTATTGAATACATTGTCGGGAGATGTGAGAAAACGCGCGATCGCGTCCTTAATTGGGGGTTATTTAATAACAAAATATTGTTAAAATGCACAGTATGGCAATTAAATACAACACTTGAATTATTACTGGACATAATGCTGTATGAAAAGTGTTACTGTGTGCAATCGGCACATGCACTCGTTGGGCAATGTCAGAAAATTCAACAAAATTAAGTTGCATCACTATGGCATACTAACTGTTTTTTTGTTTGTTTGTTTTTTCTACTAACTGTTTAATCTTAATAATTACGTTACAAGCTGTGGGCCTGTATGCAAAAGAAGTTATATGCTTTATTAACAACCATATTAGTGTTGATAAGAGAATGTCACCATAGTTCCGTTGTCTGAACAGGATTACACACAACCTAGTATGTGCAAGTGCGACTAAATCATGCTTGCTAGCACTTGATTATACTGTAATGCTGGCTGATACATGCATCAACCACTGATAAGAATCTAACTATGTAGTACATGTGTTCATTATCATGTTTCACGATGTCTTATTTCACTTTATCACAAAACTTTGCTTGTATTAAGTGTAATACAGTCATCTCATAAATGAGTGTATGCCCACACGTTTAATAACACCTGGAATAAATCTGATTGGTCGCGGCATGCCATTGACAGCTTGCAATAGACATTAAATGTTGTTTATACTCAAGCTTTGTTGAAAATCAACTGAATAAGATCAATACAATGCGAAATATGCACTACAGGAATACAGTGTTTAAAAATAGTGTGTCGATTATTTGCGTGCAGTTGATTGATTACAAGGAACTATTATATTATGTGATACAAAGGACCTTACACTCGTGCTGATTTCATACGATATTTGAAACGAGTTTTGAAATGTTGTTATTATACCTTCATGTAAGATCCTATATGTATTGATTAGTATGTCTCTCTGAATGCCATATTTAACATAATGTAGAAACATGATATATCCCGCGGAACGAACACTACAAGCAAGAACTCTTACAGACTAACATTATAGTTCGTGTAGTCTAAGTGCCCAACTTGTTTGTCAATACGACAAACATGTCCTCCTGCACACATTTGCAAAGTACTGGATGTGATATTGAAGTCGAAAACGAACATGTAATAATGTACTCATTACAATAATAATTTTCATTCAATAAAGTTACCAGTCCCAGCACAAATGAGCATGGAATCGGATATGTGTTAAACAATATTGATATGAGTATTTTCGATTGGTTTACCAATATGTAGACTGTTTTGTAGAAATGAAAAAAACAGCGGGGATATACAAATTTGGTGACTTTGTATATAATTATGCAACATATGATAATGAAAAAACGTTATATAAAATGGGGAATTGATGCCCCGACGTTGAGCTTAAAATACCATGGTTAATTAAAACAATCAATTTGTGACAGATACAGACTTAGTCACGTTTGGGAATAATAACTATTAGTGTGTTTAATTCGGTCAGAGCGTTGTCCTATAAGCGAACGATCCCGGATTATGTTTACATGTCTCTTTCAACGTGACATAAGCGTATTGAATGAATTGACAACACTCTAACGCAGTGATCTCTCTTCCTTGTTACGATCCCGACACACATGCTGTGACAAAAACATCACGCTCAAGTGTCAACCTGATGATATTGAGATGCAGCGAATATAAACATGATAATCTAGAAAGGTGTCCTTCAAACAGAAAGTTGACATTGCGACGTGCCTATATAATACCAATATAGCATTATAGAACATTATAACCACTTTCAAATCCAAGTTCCACAACGATTCAAATTCAAACAATATGCTATGTAATTAATTTGCATAGCTTGCATATGCATATATTTATGAAATTCCTTATGCTAAAATAGAATAACATTATTAGCATGAACATACTGTGTCCTTTGCCTATAGTGGTTAAGGCATCCGCCTACGGAGGCTGTCCCTTAACGCAGTTGTTAGGGCGCTCGCTACTCACCAATGCAACTCGGGTTCAAACCTCGAACCAGGAAGTATGTGAGATGATACGGTGGTCGCCAGATCGAACAGGTGAGTTTTCTCCGGGTACTCCGGTTTCCTCCCACACGAATGACCACATTTACGCTTTCATCCGCGCCAACGAGAGTGATTAATATAAGTTGTAAACGATTGTTTCGCAATCGTTGTAAAATAAATAACGTTTAAACTTTAAACTACGGAGGGACGGTCGAAGGTTTGAACATGGTGAGGGCCGCCAGCTAGTTAAATAATGGTTGCCGATTGTATATCAACCTGTACAAGTAGTCCGACATGTTAACAACATCTGTACATGTATATCTTGTCAACATAATGTTTAATATTTGTTCCTTATTCAAATAATAACATCAACTTGTCATTGCATTATGTTTTATTTAAAGCGACACCACAACAACAACAAAACGCAAATTTCTACAGAATGTATTTTCCTATTATGTGGTACAATTTGTTTCCAAATATTTGCGTCAAAAACTCAAACGTCGTATACGTGTATTTTCACATAGCAAAATAATGTAAATAGGGTCGACATCCAAGTGTAATACAACTCGTGTATCCTGAATAACACGATTTATGGTACACATTTACCGTTATATCTCACATTTGTGCCGTTGTATATTTATTTGTAGACTAATCTTAGCTAAATTATCTCTAAACGACATTATCTTGCGCTTAGTATTGACTCCAATGGCCTGGTGCTGGCCGTTATCTAATGTTGTTAAAACTTGTGACCCAAACCATTTGCATTTTCATACTATGTATTAGTGAGAGTCACTACAAGGGTATTTTGCAATAATTGCTCGCTTAATTCTATAATTTAGCAACATGGTGTTCTGATAGAATGATAATGTGTGGACCTTTCCTAACGAGACCTAGGTCCTGGGTCAAGGGGTCCCCCAAAATCCAAGATTGCCGACATATAATTGTATTATACTTTTATTACTTGACAGATATAAATCAAATCAACCGGAAATCATAGATATTAAATGTATGCTTAAAATGAATTACATTGTGCTCATTCGTCAAGGTCAAGATCATAGCCAAGGTCAAATTGTGAAATTGACAAAAAGCACATTTTTACCATGCATAAGTACCTTTATTTTGATAACTATATGTTTAAATAGTATGTTATTTACATTAATGTAATGCATGATGTATGCCCTTTAATTTGGTATGTTGATTACTGACTTCTGTTTTGAATCCATCGATATCCAATATGATTTCCAAGATGGCCGCCATTTTCCCAGTGGAATCCAAATGTGTAGTGTGCAATAGAATGGTTATATTTTTTTCCTTTTTAGATTAAGATAAACTTTAAATGTTTGATACACATACAATCGACATAACTGAACTCTAAAACAATGTTAATATTTTATAACTGCTAAGAAATATGTATATATAGTAGTAGCCGTATATCCGGATATGGTATTGATTCGGATATTAAAATTGTTGCAGTACTAAATGGCTTACATTTTTAGAATTTAGTTAAATGCACACAGAACTAATTATTATTGTGTATGTACTGTCATAAGAAGTCAAATTCCCGGAGCATTTGTTTTGATAATGCATAGCTCTTGTTACTAGTATATTTGATAACCACCAGTAGTATGACATTTTTATGCCAGGTGGGTGTAATGGTTGTCTGCAGCATATTCCAGAAAATAACAAACTACTAACACAAGATTCATCACAAGAATGCATTACTAACTTTACTAACATGAGATATACTAACATACATGTACCAACGTAGCAACCATGACAAAATGTTGTCATAGCTAAAACTGAAAACATTGATTTAGAAAAAACACAGTCGTCAAGTAGTACAGAGGAATATGAAATTGATTTGGCAAAATGTGTATTGTGCCAGGAAAAAAACAATGATCACCTTGTGTGTCCAGTTATTTATGAAACATTCCTACAGGACATCAACCGTTATAATAGGTCTGGACTTTGTCCATATCAACTCCATAGCTGCTTAATTAGTGATACTGATCATGTAGCAGAGTTGCTAAAAGTCAATGGTGCAAACTGGCATAAAACATGTAGAAATAATGTTGGATTGTGGAAATATGAACGACACAAACGTCATGCCACTTCAAGCAGGAATGACCCAACAGAAACTCGTCTAAGTAGTGGTGATGCTCTAGTGGATAGTAAATGCTTGAAAACCCTATACAACTTTGACGTTGGATGCTATGTGGCCCTGAAATAGCCAGGCTGGCTAATGAATAGGACGATTCAAACATTGTCTCTACAGCTGAATCCAATTACAAACATCACGAACAAACAAAGAGTATCCAACTTACATTTCAGCAGCAAGTAAATGATCTGGTGTCTGTGATACAATACTTAGGAAACCCGTTTGCTGATAAATCGGATGACCTACTAGTGACACAAGATATAGTTTTAAAGCATAAAACACTTCACAGACTTGGGGATGCAGCAATATGAGACATATGTACAGGAGAGGCTTGTAACATGTGAACAATCAGTGACAGACAGAATTAAACAAAACAAATTACCATTGTTCAGCAGGTCACCAGTTAGGAAACAGTCAAAGCAAAAACTTGAACTTGTGTCACTTAAAGAGACTTGCGCTTTATTCTCGAGGCTGTATGTGTCGTGTCAGGTTCGAAATGGAGACCTCAGTGAGTTATTTTCACATGAAAATACTAAATATCCCCCATCACTCTCACACGTTGGTAAATTGCGCACTGGAAAAAGGTCAGAACTGATGCCCTGTCTGGAACAGTCCTGTGAACCAACACATGAAAAGCCAGTGGTAGATACACTGTTGTTTGATGGTGATGCGATTATTAACATGCTGAAGCCACAGAAAAAATGCCGGACATTTCAGGATTATACTGTAGACGTGTTTCTGCCATATGCCACATGGGCATTTGACTAATGTCCATAAAGTTGATTTAGTTTGGAATATATACATTGACAATAGATTGAAAGCTCGGGCACGGGATCATCGTGGTACTGGTATTCGTAAAAGGGCACTGCCTGATACGACACTTCCACCTAACTGCGACACCTTCCTGCGAAATGATATGAACAAGAATGAATTATTTGACTTCTTGGCAACTGAATGTAGCAATATGACAGTTCCAAATGGAACATATATCAATTCCACAAAAGGGATCGAAGTTATTGGAACCACAACAATCGACAATAGAGATTTCATTGCACCATGCTCACATGAGGAAGCACACAGCAGGATTCTACTTCACACAGCTCATGCCGACAAATCTGAAATGAAGAGGATTATGATTAAGACAGTTGATACTGACGTTATTGTGATAGCTGCAGGAATGTTCAGTAAGTATGGCCTAGATGAGTTATGGTATTTAATTTTGCACAGGAAAATTTCTAAGATATATACCCATACACAACATGGTCACAGCATATGGGTGAAGGAATGGCGAGGGCATTGTCGGGATTCCATGCATGTACGGGCTGCGACCAGGTGTCAGGATTTCTGGGAAAAGGAAAGCGAACAGCTTGGAAGAACAATTTGCTATCATTCCCTCTGGCAGTTCAGGCATTTACAACATTGGGCAACACAAGTGAACAGCAGATCAATGACTGTATCCCTGTTGTTGAAAGGTTTGTTGTGTTGATGTATGATAGGTCAAGTCAATGTGAAAACACCAATGATGTCCGTCATAATCTATTCACAAAGAAAGGCCGTGCTATACCACCAACATCTGCTGCTCTTTACCAGCACACACAGCATGCAGCCTACCAGGCAGGCTACTGCTGGGGTCAAGCACTATGTCCATCGCCAACACTACCCTCTTCAGCAGAACATGGATGGACAAAGGAAGCCAACCTACACTCACCATGGAAACCACTGTGGACAACGTTGTTACCAGCATCAAAGTCCTGCATGGTATTATTGAAATGTGGCTGTGACAAGGATAAGAGTTGTCGTGATCGATGTAAATGCGTGAAGGCTGATCTTCCATGCACCGCTTTATGTAAATGCAACTTTGAAAGGCTTTAAGTATAATTGTATCACTAATGGCTTTTGAAATGTAAAACTAGGTTTCATATTAAAAAATCTACGCCACCTGATCTACGCTCAATGTCTGTTTCCTCTGTTATACTCATGCTGGATTGCGTTATTTTTGAAACCGACACGCAATTCTGCTCCCGCCAGGATTCGAATGAGGCCAGTGATTTATTTAACATTATACCACAGTGCTTCCTGGACATGAACCGTGTTAAATGTTATATCTGAATGGCATTATCGCGTAATATATGACCCGTAGGTACGTAGTACCATTCATATTCATTTCAGTGTTGTATTTTATTACACACTGTATTTGTAAAAGTGTAATTTGGCGGCCATATTGGCGGTCATATTGGTTATTAGTCGCCATTATGGTGAAACCTACCTAACTTTAAATAATATACTATAGTAGAATTATATAAAGCGATATTATGTATATATTAAAAAGGAAATATGTTAACAGAAGTACAGTTACTGTATAGACTACTTTCACCACACAAAACCTCCAATTTATGAACCACCTTTTATTACCATGGCAATGTATTATGTGATAGCAGTACTCTATTTGAAAGAAGATAAATTGTGCTGTAAGTTGATATGCAAATCAGAATAATATTTAGTATAAATAATCCAACACATTCATAGTTATATATGTTAAAATAAATTTCTTCAAATGTTGATCATGTGACCTTGAAAATGACATCATCATTGACGGATTTCAATTTTTGAACATTTCCTTTCAGAACAGGATGCTATTATTTGTATTTGTTTATATGTGTTAATAAATAAGAAATACAACTATACAATAAATGCCGGCCATCTTGGTGGCCATCTTGGCGGCCATCTTGGTGGCCATCTTGGATTTTGGAGGACCCCTTGACCCAGAGTAACTCTTGTACATAACATTAACTCTTGTACATAACATTAAGTCTATAACATTAACTCTTGTATATAACATTAACTCTTGTACATAACATTAACTCTATAACATTAACTCTTGTATATAACATTAACTCTTGTACATAACATTAACTCTATAACATTAACTCTTGTATATAACATTAACTCTTGTACATAACATTAACTCTTGTATATAACATTAACTCTTGTACATAACATTAACTCTATAACATTAACTCTTGTACATAACATTAACTCTTGTACATAACATTAACTCTTGTACATAACATTAACTCTATAACATTAACTCTTGTACATAACATTAACTCTTGTACATAACATTAACTCTTGTACATAACATTAACTCTATAACATTAACTCTTGTATATAACATTAACTCTATAACATTAACTCTTGTACATAACATTAACTCTTGATTTGCAATAAAATATTATTAAACTAAACTCCGATGACAAACACACGTTAATTCAGGAGCATAGATGACCGTTATATGAAATCCTACTTTCAATTTTGAAAGTTTGTAGACCACAAAACAATGTTTATTGATTCAATGTTAGTGTTCGAATGTATTCGGAAGAATTTGTAATAGCAATACGTGAAAGGGGCATTTTATTTGCTTTTTGCGATGTAATGTCGCTAAGTGTAACTCTATCCAAAATTCAGCTTTTCCATTTTCATACGAAATCAATACAATATAAATCGGCTTATACATATGTGTGTGTTTTACGTTTATTTATCGTCGCTACCGGTTGCCCATATGAGCGACGCCTCCTGAAGAGATTAGTCATTTTAGATTTTGGAGGATAGTGCAATGATACAGACAGAGACCCATTACATAGCCTCATCTGGTTCTTTTACGTGCACGGTGTAAAGCACCGACACGAGACCTCGGTTTAACGTCCCATCTGAAAGACTGTTAATTTTATTAGGGTCAGACGGGGGATCGAACCTGCGATCCCTGGATTACCAGTCCAGCGTTTTACCACTGGGCTACAGATCCGTCTGTGGCTTATACATATACATAGTACCTTGAATTTATAGAAGATAAACTAGTGTGGATGTCCACAGGGCACATTACATCATAATATAGTCTTAGCAACTAATCCGTTGTTAGGAAAGACGATAAGTTGGTATATCATAGTATACAGCCATAAGCTAAATGTGGACCTAGTGTAGCAAGGCTTACAGCCGTCTCTGATGAGAATAATTGGAAACTAGAGATTTAGCTGTCTAATTATAGCACAGCAGAAACCAATTCTGCTTTATCATCGTGAATAGCCCACAGTGAGATATGTCCCTGTCGTACAACTTACTACGGGAGCCCAAACTAAGCGAACATCGTATGTGGCCCTGCAGTCTACATACTTGAATACAGGAGAGCCAGCATTGCCTGTCTCACTTTTGGCTGCAGCACAAGATCCAAGTAAATGAGTTTTCACTGTCTCATTGTATATATTCCCGACCAAATGCAAAGCGAGCTATGGCCGTTTAAATGCAAATAACTACCCCGCGCCAGGACATGGGTGTTGTTTATACAAATTCATGTTGGCTCGATTGCGAAACAAGTTCATACAAGTTATATTAATCGAGAGAGAGGCCTCATTCCTGATGGAATCCATCGACACGAGGGTGAGAGATTAGGCAACGTGGAATTGAAATGCCTTTCCTATTCCTAAAGACACAATCGTAACGGCTCCAGTGAGACTTGAACTTCGGACCTTTCGCACCTGAAGCGAACGCACTACCATTGCGCTATCACGACTTCCACACATCACTATCACGACTTCCACATTTGTTCGAATGCCACATTGCAGACTATAGCCCGTTACACTGGAAAAGGATATGTGTCTATCTAATTACAGTTTACACATACGACAAAACAAACTGACCTAATGCCTGCTACAGTCCCGTCCATAGCAACCAAGAAAACGAGTGTGTATTTTATGTTTATTAATCGTTGCTACCGGTTGCCCATATGAGCGACGACTCCTGAAGAGATTAGTCATTTTAGATTTTTGGAGAATAGTGCAATGATACAGAGGCCCATTTCAGAGTCTCCTCTGGTTCTTTTACGTGCACGATGTAAAGCACTGACACGAGACCTCGGTTTAAAGTCCCATCTGAAAGAAAACGAGTTACGAATGCCTCATTTTATATAGCCCCTGTATACAGCCCATAATTCAGGAATATCGAGCTGTGGCTGTATGACTGCTGTCATAGCTTACATTTCCGAGCCCAGAAAAGTCTGTTTGGACTGTCTTGTCGCAGTCTACAGTGTTAATTCAGTAGTAGACATGTACTCGTGCAGTGTAACATTCAAGTGTACTCGTGCAGTGTAACATTCAAGTGTACTCGTGCAGTGTAACATTCACGTGTACTCGTGTAGTGTAACATTCAAGTGTACTCGTGCAGTGTAACATTCAAGTGTACTCGTGCAGTGTAACATTCAAGTGTACTCGTGTAGTGTAACATTCACGTGTACTCGTGTAGTGTAACATTCAAGTGTACTCGTGTAGTGTAACATTCAAGTGTACTCGTGCAGTGTAACATTCAAGTGTACTCGTACAGTGTAACATTCAAGCGTACTCGTACAGTGTAACATTCAAGCGTACTCGTACAGTGTAACATTCAAGTGTACTCGTGCAGTGTAATATTCAAGTGTACTCGTGCAGTGTAACATTCAAGTGTACTCGTGCAGTGTAATATTCAAGTGTACTCGTGCAGTGTAACATTCAAGTGTACTCGTGCAGTGTAATATTCAAGTGTACTCGTGCAGTGTAACATTCAAGTGTACTCGTGCAGTGTAACATTCAAGTGTACTCGAGCAGTGTAACATTCAAGTGTACTCGTGCAGTGTAATATTCAAGTGTACTCGTGCAGTGTAATATTCAAGTGTATTCGTGCAGTGTAATATTCAAGTGTACTCGTGCAGTGTAACATTCAAGTGTACTCGAGCAGTGTAACATTCAAGTGTACTCGTGCAGTGTAATATTCAAGTGTACTCGTGCAGTGTAATATTCAAGTGTACTCGTGCAGTGTAACATTCAAGTGTACTCGAGCAGTGTAACATTCAAGTGTACTCGTGCAGTGTAATATTCAAGTGTACTCGTGCAGTGTAACATTCAAGTGTACTCGTGCAGTGTAATATTCAAGTGTACTCGTGCAGTGTAATATTCAAGTGTACTCGTACAGTGTAACATTCAAGTGTACTCGTGTAGTGTAACATTCAAGTGTACTCGTACAGTGTAACATTCAAGCGTACTCGTACAGTGTAACATTCAAGTGTACTCGTACAGTGTAACATTCAAGTGTACTCGTGCAGTGTAACATTCAAGTGTACTCGTACAGTGTAACATTCAAGTGTACTCGTACAGTGTAACATTCAAGTGTACTCGTACAGTGTAACATTCAAGTGTACTCTGGTGGTGTAACATTCAAGTGTACTCTGGTGGTGTAACATTCAAGTGTACTCGTGTAGTGTAACATTCAAGTGTACTCGTACAGTGTAACATTCAAGCGTACTCGTACAGTGTAACATTCAAGTGTACTCGTACAGTGTAACATTCAAGTGTACTCGTGCAGTGTAACATTCAAGTGTACTCGTACAGTGTAACATTCAAGTGTACTCGTACAGTGTAACATTCAAGTGTACTCGTACAGTGTAACATTCAAGTGTACTCTGGTGGTGTAACATTCAAGTGTACTCTGGTGGTGTAACATTCAAGTGTACTCGTACAGTGTAACATTCAAGTGTACTCGTGCAGTGTAATATTCAAGTGTACTCGTGCAGTGTAACATTCAAGTGTACTCGTGCAGTGTAACATTCAAGTGTACTCGAGCAGTGTAACATTCAAGTGTACTCGTGCAGTGTAATATTCAAGTGTACTCGTGCAGTGTAATATTCAAGTGTACTCGTGCAGTGTAACATTCAAGTGTACTCGTACAGTGTAACATTCAAGCGTACTCGTACAGTGTAACATTCAAGCGTACTCGTACAGTGTAACATTCAAGTGTACTCGTGCAGTGTAATATTCAAGTGTACTCGTGCAGTGTAACATTCAAGTGTACCATTTCCATTATCATGCTATTCATTTTATCCAAGATAAAAATGAAAACACGAAAGGACTTAGTGGCCTCTGTGTCCGGGTGGTTACGGTCGTTGACTTCGATTCACTTGCCCCTCATCGCTGTAGGTTCGAATCCCTCTGGTTGATTTGTATCATCTGAGGAAGCTATCCAACTGGCTTGTGGTAGGTCTGTTGTACTACCTGGGCACTGGTCCGTGCCTAGACTACTTAGTACTTCTTGGAGAGGCACCATATCTTCCTCCACCAATAATACCTGGAGAGTCGCCATATTAACTAAGCATCTGGTGCGACATTACCCCACCCACTCCCCAAAAAATAAACAACAACAAATGAGGCTTATGATTGTTATGCATTTACTGCACACTGATAATGCAATCCATCATTTACATGTTCCATCAACAAAAGCTTTGACATACAGCTACAATGTGCACGAAATAGCAACAAATGTTTCCATTTATATGACTGATATTAGAGTAGACAAGTAATGTCCAGTTTTAGATGACGATTGTAATACGCGATGATATGATGAATAAAGATTGCGTGTAGACGTTTTGATGCCTCCATAAGTATACTCCAGAAGTCAAACTGAAACCATTGAGGCAATCAATGTGCCTATCACCAGTAAGTCTCCAGTCGTATAGCGGCGTTTGTAAAACCGTACGTCTAATTAGGGTAGTCACATAGAAAACAGATCACCGTAAATGTCTGCACGATACATTAGTTAATACACATTTATTTCAGTTCGATTGCGAAACAAGTTCTTACAACGTATATTAATATCTCGAGACCTCGATACCAGACGATTCTAATGAATTCCATATCACAAAATTCTAATAAATTCCATATCACACAATTCTAATAAATTCCATACCACACAATTCTAATGAAATTCCATACCACACAATTCTAATGAAATTCCATACCACACAATTCTAATGAAATTCCATACCACACAATTCTAATGAAATTCCATACCACACAATTCTAATGAAATTCCATACCACACAATTCTAATGAAATTCCATACCACACAATTCTAATAAATTCCATACCACACAATTCTAATGAAATTCCATACCACACAATTCTAATGAAATTCCATACCACACAATTCTAATAAATTCCATACCACACAATTCTAATGAAATTCCATACCACACAATTCTAATAAATTCCATACCACACAATTCTAATGAAATTCCATACCACACAATTCTAATGAAATTCCATACCACACAATTCTAATGAAATTCCATACCACACAATTCTAATGAAATTCCATACCACACAATTCTAATGAATTCCATACCACACAATTCTAATGAAATTCTATTCCACACAATTCTAATGAAATTCCATACCACACAATTCTAATGAATTCCATACCACACAATTCTAGTGAAATTCCATAACATTTCACTGTTATTATCACCGCTAGTGTGCAGAGAGTTAATGTTCTATTCGGATATATGCTAATGGTTTGTGTGAAGTGGTTGTTGAAGAGCATTGATATTCAGACACGGACCCGTGTAGAACCACTGACCGTTCGCGAGCCAGCTGGATAACGTCTTCTTGTGAAATAATTCTACACTCCCAGTAACATGATCGAATATTGAATTGCGTTGCATTCAATTAGTAAGTGTATATACTCCGGGGTCGAGTGGTTAAGGGCGTTGATTTCAAATCGCTTGCCCCTCACCACTGTTGGTTCGAAACCCACTCGGAGTGTTGAATTATTTCAAGTGAAGCTATCCAGCTGGCTTATGGGTGGTCGGTGGTCATGCCCTGGTGCCAGTTAGTAATATTGCTCGGAGGGTACCCGGGGTCTTCTCCACAAATACTAACCGGAGAGTCGCCACATGACCTAAGCTCTTAAGTGCGACTTTATGCTCCCTACCAAAAAAGACACCCACAAACAAATCAAACAATCAGGTAGCATGTACACTGTACTATTATAACATATTTGATCATGGGTTATTTTTTACTTCAAATGTTATTCTGTTTGTTTGTATTTGATGACATAACTATCTTCTTCTACTGTAGTGCATGTATCCTGGAGAGGTCCTTTGGCAGAGTGGTTACCGTTGTTCAAATCTGTT
>CM026396.1:3286411-3306753 GCA_014843695.1 Archivesica marissinica
CAGACAGACAGACAGACAGACAGACAGACAGACAGACAGACAGACAGACAGACAGACAGACAGACAGACAGACAGACAGACAGACAGACAGACAGACAGACAGACAGACAGACAGACAGACGTTAAATGAGCTATCTCGAACAAGTCTGTATTAATAGTATTATTATTATTAGTATTATTATATGAATACTATCCAGCTAAGCGCTGTTGCAGGATGTTGTCAAATGTTGTCCTCACTCATTTATTCTTACTAAGTGTCAATGCGATATGATATGGCCCAAAGACCGTTTCATACAAGGCATTTTATTTCTGTTTTATCCGATATTGCAGATTTTATTAGCTGTGAAGTTGTAAGTAGTGATTATTGAGACATGTGTTTCTGTAGCGAGTAATTTCTTTCTAGTATACACAAAATTAATTTTATTACGCTAATGTAAACATAACCGTGTACAATAAATCTGATTAGAACGTGTTTAGATAACTGCTGCTGTTCTTCTGTGCGTGTTTAATCTTGTTTACTTCACTCTTAAAATGTAATCCTTAACTCTTCCGTTGGATACTTTTGAAAAGGGGGGGGTGGGCATCCGTTGTCGTTCGGTTATGGACGTTGACTCCAAATAATGTGCTCCATACCGCTAGAGGTTCGTATCCAACTGGTGGTATCGAATTATTTCATTTGAGTGCGGAAGGTCAGTGGTTCTACCGTTGTACCTGTTCTTGACTGAAATACTGTACGAAGGTAGGCTTCCTCCATGATTAAAACCTCGCCATATGACAACTGGTGCTGCTATTTCCTCCCTCCGTCTCCCGGAAAATAATCCAGTCAACGGTTGAAGTTGAAGAAATGTTATGTTAAATATATTGCAAACACGTAAGCTACCCCATAACTTCAATTGACAGTCGTGAAAGCGCAGTGGTAGCGCGTTCGCTTCAGGTGCGAAAGGCCTGGAGTTCGAGTATCGCTGGAGCCGTTGTCTATTAGGCAAGGTATTTAAATTCCACGTCTATCTTGCTATCAAACTCAAACTCGATAATTCCCGCATGCAATAGTATGATATGGAATTAATGCGGACTGTGCTCGTATCATTGTTAACCCATTTTATTTATCTGCATTCTAAGCAGGCAAAATTGCTGGATATATAGGTGTTAAATATACGTACGTTTACTATGCTCAGCCGTATTATTACAAATATAAGCGCTGCAGTATTGTTTTACAAATTCATGAATCGAATTATATGATTACATATTTGTACACGTGTTATCTTGAATATACGAGATAATCTATTGAACTAATTCATTGCATGTTATTGTACATATTCATATTATTTTACGTAATCGTTATATAGGCCTACATAGAATTACATTGTCTACAAAGGCTATTTGTCGCTAACTGTTCCGTCACATTTAATGCATCACTGTGACCAACATTATATGTACTATGATAATGTTTTATCTTTGTACGAATGATTCACATTGGAATAATTCAATATCATGTTAAAGAAATTGTACGACTCGATAATTCCCGCATGCGATAGTATTTTAAATTATGAATTGGATCTTTTAATTATACTCGCCCCGGTACCTCACGCCAAGCGAGTTCCCCAACTATATACACTACAACAGAACCGAGTACCCAGCGACAAATAAGCCTGGTCGGCAATCTCCCTCGTGTCGTTGGTTTCCATCATGAGGTCTGATTAATATAAGTTGTAAGAACTTGTTTCATAATCGAGCTAAAATGCATTTGTATAAAACTGACATATATACCATTTAAAATTAATTATATTCCTACCGACCGATCTGTAGTCCATTGGTTAACACGTTGGACTGGTAATCTATGGATCGCAGGTTCAATCCCCCGTCTGACCCTAATACAATTAACAGTCTTTCAGTTGGGACTTTAATCCGAGGTCTCGTGTCGGTGCTTTACACCGTGCACGTAAAAGAACCAGATGAGACTCTGAAATGGGTCTATGTCTGTATCATTGCACTATCCTCCACAAATCTAAAATTACTAATCTCTTCATGAAGCATTGCTCATATGGGCAACCGGTAGCGACGATAAATAAACGTAAAATACCACCACTAAAATTAAATTCAAATCGAAGTACCCTTAATTGAAATGAAAGAGCTGGTTAATGATATCATCGAATTCGTGCAAGACAGACGAACGTTGACAGTTTTATATTTTGATGCAACCAAGCAGACACTTCACTTTGTTGATTGCCTATTTGGTATATTATGCATGGTGCACTTGATTATTTATTGAAATCAAGAGGGATCGATATTCTGTACCGTAAATTGATAATGTGGGCTTACAGGAAGCGGAACTGTAGTACAGTGGCTTACAAGTAGTTTTCATTGTAAATCAGTTAGTCATATGATCGGCCCACTGCTATGTACACCATGCTAAGCTGACTAAATCAATACCATAGTATTTCTGGTTTGGTCTAGTTTATACAATTTTATTTTAGCTCGACACAAGGTTTTACAACTTATATTAATCACTCTCGAGACCTAACTCGTGATGGAATCGATCGCCACGAGGGAGAGAGTTTGGGCAATGTTGAATTTAAATGCCTTGCCTAAGGAACCCATCGTAACGGCTCAATTGGGGCTTGAACTCCGGGCCTTTCGCACTCGAAGCGAACGCAGTACCACTACGCTATCACGACGTCCACACTATGCTATAATTATACACCCGCAGTTAGATTCGAGCCCATGGCTGTGAGGGCCAAGTGATTATATGTCAACGTCCTTAACCACTAGTGTACAGTGATCGAATAGTAAAAGTAAGTTCCAAGTCCAATTTATAACACAAGTATTTATTTTACATTAAATTGTTACTACATTGTATGTGCATAAGCACCATACAGCGCTTTCAAAATCACATTTCGTCTCTCCATAATCTAAATTTACCTCATCTTTTATAGAGAAGCAAGCTTGGACATGTATTCCATAAACTGTCAGGCTACAGGTGTTGCAGTAAACATGTTTGGTATAACTGTCACTCAATATATCAATTCGGATATATTGTTTTGGTGCAAACACTCGCTTGTACGGACCATAACAAGTTAACATTTTAGAATTGTAATGTTTAAGCTTAAACATTAGAGTACATTTCTGATGCACACATGGCTGATCAGGCATACATGTAATGGATGTCCACGCCAAGTATACTTGTTTCTCTGCCAAATGTACTTGCTTCTCTGCCAACATAAACAGTCAGTACAGTTCCATGTATAATTGTCTTTTATAACGATCGTATACAGCATTATTAGAAATAGACCAATACTCATGAATATGTATCATGCTATACAACTAATTATGGGAAGTCGTGATAGCGCAGTGGTAGCGCGTTCGCTTCACGTGCGAAAGGCCCGGAGTTCGAGCCTCACTGGAGGCGTTATAATTGTGTCCTTAGGCAAGGCATTTAAATTCCACATTCTTCTTGTATAAACTAACTAATTATGGAGGTAATTAATTAACATAATCAACATAATTTATAACCCCACTATGTTACACTAGGCAACGAATGCAGTTTAGGAGTTGCTCAGTAGCTCAACCTCAAGCCAAGTACTAATGTACAGATTAGTTTATACAAATTTATTTTAGCTCGATTGCGAAACAAGTTCTTTCAACTTATATTAATCATTCTCGAGACCTCATTCCTGATGGAATCCATCGCCATGAAGGAGAGAAGAGGCAATGTGGAATTTAAATGCCTTGCCTAAGGGCACAATCGTAACGGCTCCAGCGGGGCTCGAACTCCGGACCTTTCGCACCTGAAGCGAACGTGCATCCACTGCGCTATCACGACTTCCAATGTACAGATTATTCCCCCATCATAGGTTCTCACAGCGTGTAATCTTATGCGTATTATTTAATTTACTTCTATATCTTACTCGTATTACATTACTCTGTATCATCAATCATTTCTCTATGCTAATTACTTGGATCTTCTCGTCATTTAGTTTCGTGCTTCGTAAATTGTGTTTGCTTAGTTACCATATAACATGTTTGCCAAGCATTCAACTATTCTTCTTAGGGATGACAGTTTACTAATGTTGTTAGAACGTGTTGCCCAAACCATTGTTCTTGTATTTGCTTTGTCATGCTTCGTTATAATGTAAATATGAAATAGCAATTCAAATATTATTAAACTAAACTACTATTATTTAATTGCACAATTATTCGGTTGCCTTAATTTCATAATGGCACATTTAATCTAGATATTTTGAGAACAAACAAAGCTAACAGTCTAAGAGAGTAATTAATTAAAAAAATAAAATTTGAAAAAACATATATTTTATACAAATTTATTTTAGCTCGATTGCGAAACATGTTCTTACAACTTATATTAATCACTCTCGAGACCTCCCAGGGGGAGAGACTAGGCAAAATGAAATTTAATTGCCCTGCTGCCCAAGGGAACAATTGTAACAGCTCCAACGGGGACTCGAACTACAGGCAGATCGCACCTGAATCGAACGCGCTATTAATGCGCTATCACGAAGTAAAATTTGACGGATGGGTGGGCTATGGCAAAGGTTATTTGTTCGGTTCATTTATTGGTGAAATTTCCAACGTCTGTAAGTAAATTGACAACATGTCAACCGACAACAAATGTCACTATTGCCAATCCATATCTAAGCATTGCTCAGCATGGACACATTGCATCAGGTGACGTTGTTCACATCACACCACATTGATTATTAGATACTACAGCTTCCGTTTGTCAGCAGGGACAATGTCTGAATTTATAAAAAAAAATAGCTGCAATGTTGCCAGTGATAGCATTGTAGATGAATCTTCCTTTTGTAATCCGGAATTGAGCTGTAATCGACATTGAATTATAATTGTGTAAAGCATTGTCTACACTTGCTGAGACCAGGGTAAAACCCAGAGGTAAAAACTCATTAATGATAATAACTGTATCCTATGTACCTCAGGGAGATTTCATATATTTTACTAACACCACATCTGTTTACATTCAAATAATATTTTCCAAACGATAACATATTTTACTAACAATGGAACACTGTATCCAATGTACCTCAGGGAAATTTCATATATTTTACTAACAACATATATATAATTATCTTTGTTTGTAGATTCACATTTGTGTGTATATTCAAATAATAGTTTCCAGACGATAACATATTCTTACTCGGTTTTACGATATACTGCCAACTACTCATAACGATAACGAATCTGAATTCAATTCGATCTTAACATTTAAATCAATATGGACACCAGTTCACAGATCTCATTCCCGAAACAATTCGAATTTGAATAGAGAAATTGCTTGCGAAACGATCGAAGCCAAGCATAGAACTGACGATCAATTGAACCATATCACATGACCAAGCACGCACTCACAGTCATGTGATCATCTTCATATGCACCAATAATCCGCACACACAATGTTGTGCCAAGTATGTTAAGACATGCATTCTGAGCTATACTAACGTAACACACAGAACTTGAAAATCAGGTTTACGCTGTTCAAAGCACACCACATTGATTATTGGATACTACATATTCCGTTTGTCAGCAGGGACAATGTCAAAAATAGCTGCAATATAATATGTTGCCAGTGATAGCATTTTTTTATATATTTTTAAAAAAGTTTATTTAGCGACTACCGGTTTCCCATTTGAGCGACGGGCAGTTTACCTAACAACACCTTTTCTGGGCAGGCTCCAGCGGTTAATTGTCGATGCATATTCCTTTTGTAATTGGGAATTGAGCGGTAATCGGCATTGACTTATAATTATGTAAATTATTGTCTACACTTGCTGGTGCTGCCCACATAATATGTGGACTCTCGTCGTGTTGTGAATACACGTGACACCGTAAACACTTTCCAAACACTTGCGAATGTTGTAGTGAATGTTGTAGTGAATGTTGTAGGCCTTATGCATGGTAGATTAACTTTAGTTAAATGAGTTCTCTCGTAAAATAAAGTCTTTATTATTAGTATTATTATTATTATTATTATTATTAATAGTTGGATCTCTTGTTACAAGTCAGTGCTCAACTCACAGAAACTAAACTATACAAAACGTTAGCATTTGACAACAACCCCATTGCAAGAAACATTAACGCAAGTCAAACAATGTTCAGTTTGACAAAATAATATTAACATAAATAAATCGGTCGGCATTTCTTGCTCATGTTGACAATATCGAGGGTCATCCTCAACATATTGTGTTTTTATTTACTACTACTACTGCTACTACTACTACTACTACTATTAATAATAATAATAATAATGACTTTATTTAACGAGAGAACTTATTTGAACAATTAAGTCAATCAACCATGAGGCCCTCAACAAAACATGAAATAGCATAATGAAACATGTCAACAATGACGAGTAAAATGTTCATAGGAAATAAGATATAAGCTCCAAGAACTAATACTTATATACGTATAATGTATCAGTATATTAGGTTAGCGGTCTGTTCTTTGAACCACCGTAAAGCTTTGAAGTGTGAATCACAAGTGTAACCCAGAATATATGAAAGATTGTCTATAACGTTTATACAGTTCACAAGTGTACGTATGTATCAGCCAAGTTAGTGTCACGATATATTCCTAACATGGATGTATCAGCCAAGTTATTGTCACGATATATTCCTAACATGTATGTATCAGCCAAGTAGTTGTCACGATATATTCCTAACATGGATGTATCAGCCAAGTTGTTGTCACGATATATTCCTAACATGTATGTATCAGCCAAGTTATTGTCACGATATATTCCTAACATGTATGTATCAGCCAAGTTATTGTCACGATATATTCCTAACATGTATGTATCAGCCAAGTTAGTGTCACGATATATTCCTAACATGTATGTATCAGCCAAGTTGTTGTCACGATATATTCCTAACATGTATGTATCAGCCAAGTTAGTGTCACGATATATTCCTAACATGGATGTATCAGCCAAGTTGTTGTCACGATATATTCCTAACATGTATGTATCAGCCAAGTTATTGTCACGATATATTCCTAACATGTATGTATCAGCCAAGTTATTGTCACGATATATTCCTAACATGTATGTATCAGCCAAGTTAGTGTCACGATATATTCCTAACATGTATGTATCAGCCAAGTTGTTGTCACGATATATTCCTAACATGTATGTATCAGCCAAGTTAGTGTCACGATATATTCCTAACATGGATGTATCAGCCAAGTTGTTGTCACGATATATTCCTAACATGTATGTATCAGCCAAGTTATTGTCACGATATATTCCTAACAATTTTTCAAAGTTGTATACTATACTGAAACCATAACAAACTGTGCACTTTAATAATGGCGTTTAATATATGGGGAAGCCAACGTGAAATCGTGTGGCAAACGTATGAAATGTCGGTGACATATGTGGAAACATACGTGTAAATGTGGAAACATACGTGTAAATGTGGAAACATACGTGTAAATGTGGAAACATACGTGTAAATGTGGAAACATACGTGTAAATGTGGAAACATATGTGTAAATGTGGAAACATACGTGTAAATGTGGAAACATACGTGTAAATGTGTAAACATACGTGTAAATGTGGAAACATACGTGTAAATGTGGAAACATACGTGTAAATGTGTAAACATACGTGTAAATGTGGAAACATACGTGTGAATGTGAAAACATACGTGTAAATGTGTAAATATACGTGTGAATGTGAAAACATATGTGTGAATGTGGAAATATACGTGTAAATGTGGAAACATATGTGTAAATGTGGAAGCATACGTGTACATGTGGAAACATACGTGTAAATGTGGAAATATACGTGTAAATGTGGAAATATACGTGTAAATGTGACAATATACGTGTAAATGTGACAATATACGTGTAAATGTGGAAACATACGTGTAAATATGGAAACATACGTGTAAATATGGAAACATACGTGTGAATGTGGAAACATGCAAACTGTTGACATTGCCTTGGTCCTCCACACACGTTAACATTACGCCGATGTGAACGATTAACCCACGTTGTTCATACCCCGATGTGAACGATTAACCCACGTTGTTCATACCCCGATGTGAATGATTAACCCACGTTGTTCATACCCCGATGTGAACGATTAACCCACGTAGTTCATACCCCGATGTGAACGATTAACCCACGTTGTTCATACCCCGATGTGAACGACTAACCCACGTTGTTCATACCCCGATGTGAACGATTAACCCACGTAGTTCATACCCCGATGTGAACGATTAACCCACGTAGTTCATACCCCGATGTGAACGATTCACCCACGTAGTTCATACCCCGATGTGAACGGTTAACCCACGTAGTTCATACCCCGATGTGAACGATTAACCCACGTTGTTCATACCCCGATGTGAACGATTAACCCACGTTGTTCATTACCCCGATGTGAACGATTAACCCACGTAGTTCATACCCCGATGTGAACGATTAACCCACGTAGTTCATACCCCGATGTGAACGGTTAACCCACGTAGTTCATACCCCGATGTGAACGATTCACCCACGTAGTTCATACCCCGATGTGAACGATTAACCCACGTAGTTCATACCCCGATGTGAACGATTAACCCACGTAGTTCATATCCCGATGTGAACGATTAACCCACGTAGTTCATACCCCGATGTGAACGGTTAACCCACGAGTCATTCCTAAGATAAAACTCTATAACACGAATAAGATAACATAGAAGAAATAATTGTGTAAACAGTCCTGCAAATAAGGAAGTTTTTACAGATTATCTCAAATACAAACATAATTCAGACGGCCATCTTGGATATAAAAAACTCATTCTGCTTATTTAGTTACCATAATCATGCACATATTTGTGTGTGCAGCTGCAAGTGTGTTATTTAACATGTTGTCATATTTGTGTGTGCAGCTGCAAGTGTGTTATTTAATATGTTGTCATATTTGTGTGTGCAGCTGCAAGTGTGTTATTTAATATGTTGTCATATTTGTGTGTGCAGCTGCAAGTGTGTTATTTAACATGTTGTCATATTTGTGTGTGCAGCTGCAAGTGTGTTATTTAACATGTTGTCATATTTGTGTGTGCAGCTGCAAGTGTGTTATTTAACATGTTGTCATATTTGTGTGTGCAGCTGCAAGTGTGTTATTTAACATGTTGTCATATTTGTGTGTGCAGCTGCAAGTGTGTTATTTAACATGTTGTCATATTTGTGTGTGCAGCTGCAAGTGTGTTATTTAACATGTTGTCATATTTGTGTGTGCAGCTGCAAGTGTGTTATTTAACATGTTGTCATATTTGTGTGTGCAGCTGCAAGTGTGTTATTTAATATGTTGTCATATTTGTGTGTGCAGCTGCAAGTGTGTTATTTAATATGTTGTCATATTTGTGTGTGCAGCTGCAAGTGTGTTATTTAATATGTTGTCATATTTGTGTGTGCAGCTGCAAGTGTGTTATTTAATATGTTGTCATATTTGTGTGTGCAGCTGCAAGTGTGTTATTTAATATGTTGTCATATTTGTGTGTGCAGCTGCAAGTGTGTTATTTAATATGTTGTCATATTTGTGTGTGCAGCTGCAAGTGTGTTATTTAATATGTTGTCATATTTGTGTGTGCAGCTGCAAGTGTGTTATTTAATATGTTGTCATATTTGTGTGTGCAGCTGCAAGTGTGTTATTTAATATGTTGTCATATTTGTGTGTGCAGCTGCAAGTGTGTTATTTAATATGTTGTCATATTTGTGTGTGCAGCTGCAAGTGTGTTATTTAATATGTTGTCATATTTGTGTGTGCAGCTGCAAGTGTGTTATTTAATATGTTGTCATATTTGTGTGTGCAGCTGCAAGTGTGTTATTTAATATGTTGTCATATTTGTGTGTGCAGCTGCAAGTGTGTTATTTAATATGTTGTCATATTTGTGTGTGCAGCTGCAAGTGTGTTATTTAATATGTTGTCATATTTGTGTGTGCAGCTGCAAGTGTGTTATTTAATATGTTGTCATATTTGTGTGTGCAGCTGCAAGTGTGTTATTTAATATGTTGTCATATTTGTGTGTGCAGCTGCAAGTGTGTTATTTAATATGTTGTCATATTTGTGTGTGCAGCTGCAAGTGTGTTATTTAATATGTTGTCATATTTGTGTGTGCAGCTGCAAGTGTGTTATTTAATATGTTGTCATATTTGTGTGTGCAGCTGCAAGTGTGTTATTTAATATGTTGTCATATTTGTGTGTGCAGCTGCAAGTGTGTTATTAATATGTTGTCATATTTGTGTGTGCAGCTGCAAGTGTGTTATTTAATATGTTGTCATATTTGTGTGTGCAGCTGCAAGTGTGTTATTTAATATGTTGTCATATTTGTGTGTGCAGCTGCAAGTGTGTTATTTAATATGTTGTCATATTTGTGTGTGCAGCTGCAAGTGTGTTATTTAATATGTTGTCATATTTGTGTGTGCAGCTGCAAGTGTATTATTTAATATGTTGTCATATTTGTGTGTGCAGCTGCAAGTGTGTTATTTAATATGTTGTCATATTTGTGTGTGCAGCTGCAAGTGTGTTATTTAATATGTTGTCATATTTGTGTGTGCAGCTGCAAGTGTGTTATTTAATATGTTGTCATATTTGTGTGTGCAGCTGCAAGTGTGTTATTTAATATGTTGTCATATTTGTGTGTGCAGCTGCAAGTGTGTTATTTAATATGTTGTCATATTTGTGTGTGCAGCTGCAAGTGTGTTATTTAATATGTTGTCATATTTGTGTGTGCAGCTGCAAGTGTGTTATTTAATATGTTGTCATATTTGTGTGTGCAGCTGCAAGTGTGTTATTCAATATGTTGTCATATTTGTGTGTGCAGCTGCAAGTGTGTTATTTAATATGTTGTCATATTTGTGTGTGCAGCTGCAAGTGTGTTATTTAATATGTTGTCATATTTGTGTGTGCAGCTGCAAGTGTGTTATTTAATATGTTGTCATATTTGTGTGTGCAGCTGCAAGTGTGTTATTTAATATGTTGTCATATTTGTGTGTGCAGCTGCAAGTGTATTATTTAATATGTTGTCATATTTGTGTGTGCAGCTGCAAGTGTGTTATTTAATATGTTGTCATATTTGTGTGTGCAGCTGCAAGTGTGTTATTTAATATGTTGTCATATTTGTGTGTGCAGCTGCAAGTGTGTTATTTAATATGTTGTCATATTTGTGTGTGCAGCTGCAAGTGTGTTATTTAATATGTTGTCATATTTGTGTGTGCAGCTGCAAGTGTGTTATTTAATATGTTGTCATATTTGTGTGTGCAGCTGCAAGTGTGTTATTTAATATGTTGTCATATTTGTGTGTGCAGCTGCAAGTGTGTTATTTAATATGTTGTCATATTTGTGTGTGCAGCTGCAAGTGTGTTATTTAATATGTTGTCATATTTGTGTGTGCAGCTGCAAGTGTGTTATTTAATATGTTGTCATATTTGTGTGTGCAGCTGCAAGTGTGTTATTTAATATGTTGTCATATTTGTGTGTGCAGCTGCAAGTGTGTTATTTAATATGTTGTCATATTTGTGTGTGCAGCTGCAAGTGTGTTATTTAATATGTTGTCATATTTGTGTTGCAGCTGCAAGTGTGTTATTTAATATGTTGTCATATTTGTGTGTGCAGCTGCAAGTGTGTTATTCAATTGTTGTCATATTTGTGTGTGCAGCTGCAAGTGTGTTATTCAATATGTTGTCATATTTGTGTGTGCAGCTGCAAGTGTGTTATTTAACATGTTGTCATATTTGTGTGTGCAGCTGCAAGTGTGTTATTTAACATGTTGTCATATTTGTGTGTGCAGCTGCAAGTGTGTTATTTAACATGTTGTCATATTTGTGTGTGCAGCTGCAAGTGTGTTATTTAATATGTTGTCATATTTGTGTGTGCAGCTGCAAGTGTATTATTCAATATGTTGTCATATTTGTGTGTGCAGCTGCAAGTGTGTTATTTAACATGTTGTCATATTTGTGTGTGCAGCTGCAAGTGTGTTATTTAACATGTTGTCATATTTGTGTGTGCAGCTGCAAGTGTGTTATTTAATATGTTGTCATATTTGTGTGTGCAGCTGCAAGTGTGTTATTTAATATGTTGTCATATTTGTGTGTGCAGCTGCAAGTGTATTATTCAATATGTTGTCATATTTGTGTGTGCAGCTGCAAGTGTGTTATTTAACATGTTGTCATATTTGTGTGTGCAGCTGCAAGTGTGTTATTTAATATGTTGTCATATTTGTGTGTGCAGCTGCAAGTGTATTATTCAATATGTTGTCATATTTGTGTGTGCAGCTGCAAGTGTGTTATTTAACATGTTGTCATATTTGTGTGTGCAGCTGCAAGTGTGTTCTTTAATATGTTGTCATATTTGTGTGTGCAGCTGCAAGTGTGTTATTTAATATGTTGTCATATTTGTGTGTGCAGCTGCAAGTGTGTTCTTTAACATGTTGTCATATTTGTGTGTGCAGCTGCAAGTGTGTTATTTAACATGTTGTCATATTTGTGTGTGCAGCTGCAAGTGTGTTATTTAATATGTTGTCATATTTGATATCCTTTGCAAATTATTTTAATTTGACTGGATCTTCCGTGGCAAAGTGATCTAGCACGCTGTCGATAGAGCACGTATTGCAAGACCATGTATTCGTTCCACATGTCCGGGAAAAGTCCTGTTTTCGTTCACCACCTGTATTCGTTCCACCTCCGGGAAAAGTTCTGTTTTCCTTCACCACCTGTATTCATTCACCACCTGTTTTCGTTCACCACCTGTATTCGTTCACCACCTGTTTTCCTTCACCACCTGTATTCGTTCACCACCTGTTTTCCTTCACCACCTGTATTCGTTCACCACCTGTTTTCCTTCACCACCTGTATTCGTTTACCACCTGTTTTCCTTCACCACCTGTATTCATTGATGTCAGTAACATATGTATATGGTACACGCATTAACTGCCAAACACGAAACTGAGCAAGAAACGAACTAGACGTGTTTCACCGTCGTCCGCCTCCATGGTCGAGTGGTTAAGGTCGATGATTTGTCTACCACTGTAATATATCGGACCGTGTCTCTTTATATGAAAACGTTGGCAGTTTCCTACGGAGGCTGGTGCACCAAGTACTGGTTAACCGGCTGTCCAGGAAGGTGTTGCTAGGTAAACTATCCGTCGCTCAAATGGGCAACCGGTAACGACGTTAAATAAACGTACATAAAAAGAAAATAATTACCGACAAACCTTAGACGTCCGAAAATCGTATGTTTGGGATTTAGGTATGTGTTATATTACGAAGGAAATGACAGCGGTGTTCTCTTCAGATTTATCGATAGATTAACTGATTAATCTATCGGTTATAATCAGAGAATGAGTTGTTGGTAGTAATAGCAAATAAATAAATAAAACAGGAAGTCAGTTCATGTGCCGTCATGACGTCATTTTATTCAAATGTCCACAACTTCTTAATTTCATTATAACATTTATAAGCTAAATGACTACTAATATATGCACGCATTCCTAATAACATTTTACAAACAGGCTGTCGACGTGTTTCCTTTCATCTAAATACGTATCCTTATGAATATTTCAAGCTAAAAGCCACGCAGTATTGAACAACGCTAATTGAATTGTGTTTATTATCAATATATCGACAATATATAATTTGCTATCAAGTCGTTTTTTAATGGACTGAACCAAGCTATATAATATCAACTTACATACAATGAAGATTAAAATATGCTTATTGAATTTGTAAATTTCTGACGAAGCAGAAGTCTCAGCTGTCCAAGTTTAGATATAGTATAACCTTGTTAACAGTGTGTTGTACTTCCACGTTTAGATATAGTATACCCTTGTTAACAGTATGTTGTACTTCCACGTTTAGATATAGTATACCTTGTTACCAGTATGTTGTACTTCCAAGGTTAGATATAGTATACCTTGTTAACAGTATGTTGTACTTCCAAGGTTAGATATAGTATACCTTGTTACCAGTATGTTGTACTTCCAAGGTTAGATATAGTATACCTTGTTAACAGTATGTTGTACTTCCCAGTTTAGATATAGTATAACCTAGTTAACAGTGTGTTGTACTTCCAAGGTTAGATATAATATAACCTTGTTAACAGTATGGTGTACTTCCACGATTAGATATAGTATGACCTTGTTAACAGTATGTTGTACTTCCCAGTTTAGATATAGTATAACCTTGTTAACAGTGTGTTGTACTTCCACGTTTAGATATAGTATAACCTAGTTAACGGTATGTTGTACTTCCAAGGTTAGATATAGTATAACCTAGTTAACAGTGTGTTGTACTTCCAAGGTTAGATATAGTATAACCTAGTTAACAGTATGTTGTACTTCCAAGGTTAGATATAGTATAACCTAGTTAACAGTGTGTTGTACTTCCACGTTTAGATATAGTATAACCTAGTTAACAGTATGTTGTACTTCCAAGGTTAGATATAGTATAACCTAGTTAACAGTATGTTGTACTTCCAAGGTTAGATATAGTATAACCTAGTTAACAGTATGTTGTACTTCCAAGGTTAGATATAGTATAACCTAGTTAACAGTATGTTGTACTTCCAAGGTTAGATATAGTATAACCTAGTTAACAGTATGTTGTACTTCCAAGGTTAGATATAGTATAACCTAGTTAACAGTATGTTGTACTTCCAAGGTTAGATATAGTATAACCTAGTTAACAGTATGTTGTACTTCCAAGGTTAGATATAGTATAACCTAGTTAACAGTATGTTGTACTTCCAAGGTTAGATATAGTATAACCTAGTTAACAGTATGTTGTACTTTGAATACGTTGATGTATTGATCCCCCTGGTTAACCGTGACCTCTGTAAGTATATTAGTCACGTTGTTTTGGAGGGTAGTGCCAGTAACATTAGATGCTCCCTGGTTAACCGTGACCTCTGTAAGTATATTAGTCACGTTGTTTTGGAGGGTAGTGCCAGTAACATTAGATGCTCCCTGGTTAACCGTGACCTCTGTAAGTATATTAGTCACGTTGTTTTGGAGGGTAGTGCCAGTAACATTAGATGCTCCCTGGTTAACCGTGACCTCTGTAAGTATATTAGTCACGTTGTTTTGGAGGGTAGTGCCAGTAACATTAGATGCTCCCTGGTTAACCGTGACCTCTGTAAGTATATTAGTCACGTTGTTTTGGAGGGTAGTGCCAGTAACATTAGATGCTCCCTGGTTAACCGTGGCCTCTGTAAGTATATTAGTCACGTTGTGTTGGAGGGTAGTGCCAGTAACAGTAGATGCTCCAATTCCATTATTCTTTTACACATGCCAGAATTAGACTTATATTAATATACTCACGAAACCTCAGTGGTAGCGCGTTCGCTTCAAGTGCGATATACCTGGAAATCCCTCCCTCTCTCTCTATCTCTTCCCCTCTCTCTCTCTCTCTCCCCATCTCCCCCTCTCTCTCTCTCTCTCGCTCTCCTTCTTTCCCTCTCTCCCTCTCCCCCTCTCTCCCTATCTCCTCTCTCTCCCTCCTCCTCTCCTCCCTCTCTCCCTCTCTCTCTCCCTCTCCCCCTCTCTCCCTCTCTCTATATCTCCCTCTCTCTCCCACTCTCCCTCTCTCCATCTCTCCCTCTCTCTCCCCCCTCTCTCACTCTCCCCCTCTCTCCCTCTCTCCATCTCTCCCTCTCTCTCCCCCTCCCCCTCTCTCCCACTTGTTTTGTAATCGTCCATGGCTGAAATACTACTCGGAGGGGTACCCGGGGTTTCCCTCCAAAAATAATAACTGCACAGTCGCCATATAACCTGAGCTATTGGTGCGACGTTAAAATTCCATAATCGAGCAAACAAACATCAGTCTCAGTTTTATTTCAACACAAACCACTTCTATATCATATTACATAGACGTACATTAGCTTAAATGGGTTATATCTTTCTTCAGTTGGAAAATTTTATCCTAGTGTTCACTTTATTAAACCACCATTTACAGAGTTATTGCTGATCCTGTTAAAATAATACCCGTAAAGGGAGGTAATATACGAAACCAAGTTTGTTTATGGGCATATTTTCCAAATTTTACTTCTTTATCGTAATAATTTATTATTGAAAATCACCCATGCATTACAAGATCTCGGTTTGCATTCTAAGTAAGCGTATTATGGGGCTTTACCTCTCAAGTTGATGTCAACAGGGATGTGGTTGGACACGTTATAGAATACATAAACTATGTATTTAGAAAGTTGCGGTGATATGTCCCTCCAGTACAATGACATGTGCTAAACTTCTTGCTTCACACTTTTTTGAGTCATTTCCCAAACAGGAACTGTTTTGATATACATCTCCTGTAATTCAAACAGCGGGTGTTCATTGATAAACTGCATCATACCAGTAGTAGGCCTATACTTCCGGCTTGAGACACTGTGCACATGCATGTACATGTTCTATGTCGGGTAGTGGTTAACGTACGGCTTGAGACACTGTGCACATGCATGTACATGTTCTATGTCGGGTAGTGGTTAACGTACGGCTTGAGACACTGTGCACATGTATGTACGTGTTCTATGTCGGGTAGTGGTTAACGTACGGCTTGAGACACTGTGCACATGTATGTACGTGTTCTATGTCGGGTAGTGGTTAACGTACGGCTTGAGACACTGTGCACATGTATGTACGTGTTCTATGTCGGGGTAGTGGTTAACGTACGGCTTGAGACACTGTGCACATGCATGTACGTGTTCTATGTCGGGGTAGTGGTTACCGTACGGCTTGAGACACTGTGCACATGTATGTACGTGTTCTATGTCGGGGTAGTGGTTAACGTACGGCTTGAGACACTGTGCACATGCATGTACATGTTCTATGTCGGGGTAGTGGTTACCGTACGGCTTGAGACACTGTGCACATGCATGTACATGTTCTATGTCGTGGTAGTGGTTAACGTACGGCTTGAGACACTGTGCACATGCATGTACATGTTCTATGTCGGGGTAGTGGTTAACGTACGGCTTGTGCACATGCATGTACGTGTTCTATGTCGGGGTAGTGGTTACCGTACGGCTTGAGACACTGTGTACATGCATGTACATGTTCTATGTCGGGGTAGTGGTTAACGTACGGCTTGTGCACATGCATGTACATGTTCTATGTCGGGGTAGTGGTTACCGTACGGCTTGAGACACTGTGCACATGCATGTACGTGTTCTATGTCGGGGTAGTGGTTACCGTACGGCTTGAGACACTGTGCACATGCATGTACGTGTTCTATGTCGGGGTAGTGGTTACCGTACGGCTTGAGACACTGTGCACATGCAGGTACTGTAGTACGTGTTCTATGTCGGGGTAGTGGTTACCGTACGGCTTGAGACACTGTGCACATGTATGTACGTGTTCTATGTCGGGGTAGTGGTTAACGTACGGCTTGAGACACTGTGCACATGCATGTACATGTTCTATGTCGGGGTAGTGGTTAACGTACGGCTTGAGACACTGTGCACATGCATGTACGTGTTCTATGTCGGGGTAGTGGTTACCGTACGGCTTGAGACACTGTGCACATGCATGTACATGTTCTATGTCGGGGTAGTGGTTACCGTACGGCTTGAGACACTGTGCACATGCATGTACATGTTCTAGTGTTCTATGTCGGGGTAGTGGTTACCGTACGGCTTGAGACACTGTGCACATGCATGTACATGTTCTATGTCGGGGTAGTGGTTACCGTACGGCTTGAGACACTGTGCACATGTATGTACGTGTTCTATGTCGGGGTAGTGGTTACCGTACGGCTTGAGACACTGTGTACATGCATGTACGTGTTCTATGTCGGGGTAGTGGTTAACGTACGGCTTGAGACACTGTGCACATGCATGTACATGTTCTATGTCGGGGTAGTGGTTAACGTACGGCTTGAGACACTGTGCACATGCATGTACATGTTCTATGTCGGGGTAGTGGTTACCGTACGGCTTGAGACACTGTGCACATGCATGTACATGTTCTATGTCGGGGTAGTGGTTAACGTACGGCTTGAGACACTGTGCACATGCATGTACATGTTCTATGTCGGGGTAGTGGTTACCGTACGGCTTGAGACACTGTGTACATGCATGTACATGTTCTATGTCGGGGTAGTGGTTAACGTACGGCTTGAGACACTGTGCACATGCATGTACATGTTCTATGTCGGGGTAGTGGTTACCGTACGGCTTGAGACACTGTGCACATGCATGTACATGTTCTATGTCGGGGTAGTGGTTACGTACGGCTTGTGCACATGCATGTACGTGTTCTATGTCGGGGTAGTGGTTACCGTACGGCTTGAGACACTGTGCACATGCATGTACGTGTTCTATGTCGGGGTAGTGGTTACCGTACGGCTTGAGACACTGTGCACATGCATGTACGTGTTCTATGTCGGGGTAGTGGTTACCGTACGGCTTGAGACACTGTGCACATGCATGTACGTGTTCTATGTCGGGGTAGTGGTTACCGTACGGCTTGAGACACTGTGCACATGCATGTACGTGTTCTATGTCGGGGTAGTGGTTACCGTACGGCTTGAGACACTGTGCACATGCATGTACATGTTCTATGTCGGGGTAGTGGTTAACGTACGGCTTGAGACACTGTGCACATGCATGTACATGTTCTATGTCGGGGTAGTGGTTACCGTACGGCTTGAGACACTGTGCACATGCATGTACGTGTTCTATGTCGGGGTAGTGGTTACCGTACGGCTTGAGACACTGTGCACATGCATGTACGTGTTCTAGTCGTAGTGTTCTATGTCGGGGTAGTGGTTAACGTACGGCTTGAGACACTGTGCACATGCATGTACGTGTTCTATGTCGGGGTAGTGGTTACCGTACGGCTTGAGACACTGTGCACATGCATGTACATGTTCTATGTCGGGGTAGTGGTTAACGTACGGCTTGAGACACTGTGCACATGCATGTACGTGTTCTATGTCGGGGTAGTGGTTACCGTACGGCTTGAGACACTGTGCACATGCATGTACGTGTTCTATGTCGGGGTAGTGGTTACCGTACGGCTTGAGACACTGTGCACATGTATGTACGTGTTCTATGTCGGGGTAGTGGTTAACGTACGGCTTGGTGTGCACATGCATGTACGTGTTCTATGTCGGGGTAGTGGTTACCGTACGGCTTGAGACACTGTGTACATGCATGTACATGTTCTATGTCGGGGTAGTGGTTAACGTACGGCTTGAGACACTGTGCACATGCATGTACATGTTCTATGTCGGGGTAGTGGTTAACGTACGGCTTGAGACCTGTGTACATGCATGTACGTGTTCTATGTCGGGGTAGTGGTTAACGTACGGCTTGAGACACTGTGCACATGCATGTACATGTTCTATGTCGGGCTAGTGGTTAACGTACGGCTTGAGACACTGTGCACATGCATGTACGTGTTCTATGTCGTGGTAGTGGTTACCGTACGGCTTGAGACACTGTGCACATGCATGTACATGTTCTATGTCGGGGTAGTGGTTAACGTACGGCTTGAGACACTGTGCACATGCATGTACATGTTCTATGTCGTGGTAGTGGTTACCGTACGGCTTGAGACACTGTGCACATGCATGTACATGTTCTATGTCGGGGTAGTGGTTACCGTACGGCTTGAGACACTGTGCACATGCATGTACGTGTTCTATGTCGGGGTAGTGGTTACCGTACGGCTTGAGACACTTTTTGTCGGGGTAGTGGTTACGTACGGCTTGAGACACTGTGCACATGCATGTACGTGTTCTATGTCGGGGTAGTGGTTACCGTACGGCTTGAGACACTGTGCACATGCATGTACGTGTTCTATGTCGGGGTAGTGGTTAACGTACGGCTTGAGACACTGTGCACATGCATGTACGTGTTCTATGTCGGGGTAGTGGTTACCGTACGGCTTGAGACACTGTGCACATGCATGTACGTGTTCTATGTCGGGGTAGTGGTTACCGTACGGCTTGAGACACTGTGCACATGCATGTACATGTTCTATGTCGGGGTAGTGGTTACCGTACGGCTTGAGACACTGTGCACATGCATGTACATGTTCTATGTCGGGGTAGTGGTTACCGTACGGCTTGAGACACTGTGCACATGCATGTACGTGTTCTATGTCGTGGTAGTGGTTAACGTACGGCTTGAGACACTGTGCACATGCATGTACATGTTCTATGTCGGGGTAGTGGTTAACGTACGGCTTGAACCTGTGCACATGCATGTACATGTTCTATGTCGGGGTAGTGGTTAACGTACGGCTTGAGACACTGTTGCACTGCCATGTATGTCTCCTGTCGGGTAGTGGTTACCGACGGCTTGAGTACCTCGTGCACATCATGTA
>CM026396.1:3307753-3331770 GCA_014843695.1 Archivesica marissinica
CTCTCCCTCTCTCTCCCCCTCCCCCTCTCTCCCACTTGTTTTGTAATCGTCCATGGCTGAAATACTACTCGGAGGGGTACCCGGGGTTTCCCTCCAAAAATAATAACTGCACAGTCGCCATATAACCTGAGCTATTGGTGCGACGTTAAAATTCCATAATCGAGCAAACAAACATCAGTCTCAGTTTTATTTCAACACAAACCACTTCTATATCATATTACATAGACGTACATTAGCTTAAATGGGTTATATCTTTCTTCAGTTGGAAAATTTTATCCTAGTGTTCACTTTATTAAACCACCATTTACAGAGTTATTGCTGATCCTGTTAAAATAATACCCGTAAAGGGAGGTAATATACGAAACCAAGTTTGTTTATGGGCATATTTTCCAAATTTTACTTCTTTATCGTAATAATTTATTATTGAAAATCACCCATGCATTACAAGATCTCGGTTTGCATTCTAAGTAAGCGTATTATGGGGCTTTACCTCTCAAGTTGATGTCAACAGGGATGTGGTTGGACACGTTATAGAATACATAAACTATGTATTTAGAAAGTTGCGGTGATATGTCCCTCCAGTACAATGACATGTGCTAAACTTCTTGCTTCACACTTTTTTGAGTCATTTCCCAAACAGGAACTGTTTTGATATACATCTCCTGTAATTCAAACAGCGGGTGTTCATTGATAAACTGCATCATACCAGTAGTAGGCCTATACTTCCGGCTTGAGACACTGTGCACATGCATGTACATGTTCTATGTCGGGTAGTGGTTAACGTACGGCTTGAGACACTGTGCACATGCATGTACATGTTCTATGTCGGGTAGTGGTTAACGTACGGCTTGAGACACTGTGCACATGTATGTACGTGTTCTATGTCGGGTAGTGGTTAACGTACGGCTTGAGACACTGTGCACATGTATGTACGTGTTCTATGTCGGGTAGTGGTTAACGTACGGCTTGAGACACTGTGCACATGCATGTACGTGTTCTATGTCGGAGTAGTGGTTAACGTACGGCTTGAGACACTGTGCACATGCATGTACATGTTCTATGTCGGGGTAGTGGTTACCGTACGGCTTGAGACACTGTGCACATGCATGTACATGTTCTATGTCGGGGTAGTGGTTACCGTACGGCTTGAGACACTGTGCACATGCATGTACGTGTTCTATGTCGGGGTAGTGGTTAACGTACGGCTTGAGACACTGTGCACATGCATGTACGTGTTCTATGTCGGGGTAGTGGTTAACGTACGGCTTGAGACACTGTGCACATGCATGTACGTGTTCTATGTCGGGGTAGTGGTTAACGTACGGCTTGAGACACTGTGCACATGCATGTACGTGTTCTATGTCGGGGTAGTGGTTACCGTACGGCTTGAGACACTGTGCACATGCAGGTACGTGTTCTAGTCAGTACGTGTTCTATGTCGGGGTAGTGGTTAACGTACGGCTTGAGACACTGTGCACATGCATGTACGTGTTCTATGTCGGGGTAGTGGTTACCGTACGGCTTGAGACACTGTGCACATGCATGTACGTGTTCTATGTCGGGGTAGTGGTTAACGTACGGCTTGAGACACTGTGCACATGCATGTACGTGTTCTATGTCGGGGTAGTGGTTACCGTACGGCTTGAGACACTGTGCACATGCAGGTACGTGTTCTAGTCAGGTACGTGTTCTATGTCGGGGTAGTGGTTAACGTACGGCATGAGACACTGTGCACATGCATGTACGTGTTCTATGTCGGGGTAGTGGTTAACGTACGGCTTGAGACACTGTGCACATGCATGTACATGTTCTATGTCGGGGTAGTGGTTAACGTACGGCTTGAGACACTGTGCACATGCATGTACGTGTTCTATGTCGGGGTAGTGGTTACCGTACGGCTTGAGACACTGTGCACATGCAGGTACGTGTTCTATGTCGGGGTAGTGGTTACCGTACGGCTTGAGACACTGTGCACATGCATGTACATGTTCTAGTCAGGTACGTGTTCTATGTCGGAGTAGTGGTTACCGTACGGCTTGAGACACTGTGCACATGTATGTACGTGTTCTATGTCGGGGTAGTGGTTACCGTACGGCTTGAGACACTGTGTACATGTATGTACGTGTTCTATGTCGGGGTAGTGGTTACCGTACGGCTTGAGACACTGTGTACATGTATGTACGTGTTCTATGTCGGGGTAGTGGTTAACGTACGGCTTGAGACACTGTGCACATGCATGTACATGTTCTATGTCGGGGTAGTGGTTAACGTACGGCTTGAGACACTGTGCACATGTATGTACGTGTTCTATGTCGTGGTAGTGGTTAACGTACGGCTTGAGACACTGTGCACATGCATGTACATGTTCTATGTCGGGGTAGTGGTTAACGTACGGCTTGAGACACTGTGCACATGCATGTACATGTTCTATGTCGGGGTAGTGGTTACCGTACGGCTTGAGACACTGTGCACATGTATGTACATGTTCTATGTCGGGGTAGTGGTTACCGTACGGCTTGAGACACTGTGCACATGCATGTACATGTTCTATGTCGGGGTAGTGGTTACCGTACGGTTGAGACACTGTGCACATGCATGTACATGTTCTATGTCGGGCTAGTGGTTAACGTACGGCTTGTGCACATGCATGTACATGTTCTATGTCGGGGTAGTGGTTACCGTACGGCTTGAGACACTGTGCACATGCATGTACGTGTTCTATGTCGGGGTAGTGGTTACCGTACGGCTTGAGACACTGTGCACATGCATGTACGTGTTCTATGTCGGGGTAGTGGTTACCGTACGGCTTGAGACACTGTGCACATGCATGTACGTGTTCTATGTCGGGGTAGTGGTTACCGTACGGCTTGAGACACTGTGCACATGCATGTACGTGTTCTATGTCGGGGTAGTGGTTACCGTACGGCTTGAGACACTGTGCACATGCATGTACGTGTTCTATGTCGGGGTAGTGGTTAACGTACGGCTTGAGACACTGTGCACATGCATGTACATGTTCTATGTCGGGGTAGTGGTTACCGTACGGCTTGAGACACTGTGCACATGCATGTACGTGTTCTATGTCGGGGTAGTGGTTACCGTACGGCTTGAGACACTGTGCACATGCAGTACGTGTTCTATCATGTACGTGTTCTATGTCGGGGTAGTGGTTAACGTACGGCTTGAGACACTGTGCACATGCATGTACGTGTTCTATGTCGGGGTAGTGGTTAACGTACGGCTTGAGACACTGTGCACATGCATGTACATGTTCTATGTCGGGGTAGTGGTTAACGTACGGCTTGAGACACTGTGCACATGCATGTACGTGTTCTATGTCGGGGTAGTGGTTACCGTACGGCTTGAGACACTGTGCACATGCATGTACGTGTTCTATGTCGGGGTAGTGGTTACCGTACGGCTTGAGACACTGTGCACATGCATGTACATGTTCTAGTCAGGTACGTGTTCTATGTCGGAGTAGTGGTTACCGTACGGCTTGAGACACTGTGCACATGCATGTACGTGTTCTATGTCGGGGTAGTGGTTACCGTACGGCTTGAGACACTGTGCACATGTATGTACGTGTTCTATGTCGGGGTAGTGGTTACCGTACGGCTTGAGACACTGTGCACATGTATGTACGTGTTCTATGTCGGGGTAGTGGTTAACGTACGGCTTGAGACACTGTGCACATGCATGTACATGTTCTATGTCGGGGTAGTGGTTAACGTACGGCTTGAGACACTGTGCACATGCATGTACGTGTTCTATGTCGTGGTAGTGGTTAACGTACGGCTTGAGACACTGTGCACATGCATGTACATGTTCTATGTCGGGGTAGTGGTTAACGTACGGCTTGAGACACTGTGCACATGCATGTACATGTTCTATGTCGGGGTAGTGGTTAACGTACGGCTTGAGACACTGTGCACATGCATGTACATGTTCTATGTCGGGGTAGTGGTTACCGTACGGCTTGAGACACTGTGCACATGCATGTACATGTTCTATGTCGGGGTAGTGGTTACCGTACGGCTTGAGACACTGTGCACATGCATGTACATGTTCTATGTCGGGGTAGTGGTTAACGTACGGCTTGAGACACTGTGCACATGCATGTACATGTTCTATGTCGGGGTAGTGGTTACCGTACGGCTTGAGACACTGTGCACATGCATGTACGTGTTCTATGTCGGGGTAGTGGTTACCGTACGGCTTGAGACACTGTGCACATGCATGTACGTGTTCTATGTCGGGGTAGTGGTTACCGTACGGCTTGAGACACTGTGCACATGCATGTACGTGTTCTATGTCGGGGTAGTGGTTACCGTACGGCTTGAGACACTGTGCACATGCATGTACATGTTCTATGTCGGGGTAGTGGTTACCGTACGGCTTGAGACACTGTGCACATGCATGTACGTGTTCTATGTCGGGGTAGTGGTTAACGTACGGCTTGAGACACTGTGCACATGCATGTACATGTTCTATGTCGGGGTAGTGGTTACCGTACGGCTTGAGACACTGTGCACATGCATGTACATGTTCTATGTCGTGGTAGTGGTTAACGTACGGCTTGAGACACTGTGCACATGCATGTACATGTTCTATGTCGGGCTAGTGGTTAACGTACGGCTTGTGCACATGCATGTACATGTTCTATGTCGGGGTAGTGGTTACCGTACGGCTTGAGACACTGTGCACATGCATGTACATGTTCTATGTCGGGCTAGTGGTTAACGTACGGCTTGAGACACTGTGTACATGCATGTACATGTTCTATGTCGGAGTAGTGGTTACCGTACGGCTTGAGACACTGTGTACATGTATGTACATGTTCTATGTCGTGGTAGTGGTTAACGTACGGCTTGATACACTGTGCACATGCATGTACATGTTCTATGTCGGGGTAGTGGTTAACGTACGGCTTGAGACACTGTGCACATGTATGTACGTGTTCTATGTCGGGGTAGTGGTTAACGTACGGCTTGAGACACTGTGCACATGCATGTACATGTTCTATGTCGGGGTAGTGGTTAACGTACGGCTTGAGACACTGTGCACATGCATGTACATGTTCTATGTCGGGGTAGTGGTTAACGTACGGCTTGAGACACTGTGCACATGTATGTACGTGTTCTATGTCGGGGTAGTTGTTAACGTACGGCTTGAGACACTGTGCACATGCATGTACATGTTCTATGTCGGGGTAGTGGTTACCGTACGGCTTGAGACACTGTGCACATGCATGTACATGTTCTATGTCGGGGTAGTGGTTAACGTACGGCTTGAGACACTGTGCACATGCATGTACATGTTCTATGTCGGGGTAGTGGTTACCGTACGGCTTGAGACACTGTGCACATGTATGTACGTGTTCTATGTCGGGGTAGTTGTTAACGTACGGCTTGAGACACTGTGCACATGCATGTACGTGTTCTATGTCGGGCTAGTGGTTACCGTACGGCTTGAGACACTGTGCACATGCATGTACGTGTTCTATGTCGGGGTAGTGGTTAACGTACGGCTTGAGACACTGTGTACATGCATATACATGTTCTATGTCGGGGTAGTGGTTAACGTACGGCTTGAGACACTGTGTACATGCATGTACATGTTCTATGTCGGGGTAGTGGTTACCGTACGGCTTGAGACACTGTGCACATGTATGTACGTGTTCTATGTCGGGGTAGTTGTTAACGTACGGCTTGAGACACTGTGCACATGCATGTACGTGTTCTATGTCGGGGTAGTGGTTACCGTACGGCTTGAGACACTGTGCACATGTATGTACGTGTTCTATGTCGGGGTAGTTGTTAACGTACGGCTTGAGACACTGTGCACATGCATGTACGTGTTCTATGTCGGGGTAGTGGTTACCGTACGGCTTGAGACACTGTGTACATGCATGTACATGTTCTATGTCGGGGTAGTGGTTACCGTACGGCTTGAGACACTGTGTACATGCATGTACATGTTCTATGTCGGGGTAGTGGTTACCGTACGGCTTGAGACACTGTGTACATGCATGTACATGTTCTATGTCGGGGTAGTGGTTACCGTACGGCTTGAGACACTGTGTACATGCATGTACATGTTCTATGTCGGGGTAGTGGTTACCGTACGGCTTGAGACACTGTGTACATGCATGTACATGTTCTATGTCGGGGTAGTGGTTACCGTACGGCTTGAGACACTGTGTACATGCATGTACATGTTCTATGTCGGGGTAGTGGTTACCGTACGGCTTGAGACACTGTGTACATGCATGTACATGTTCTATGTCGGGGTAGTGGTTACCGTACGGCTTGAGACACTGTGTACATGCATGTACATGTTCTATGTCGGGTAGTGGTTAACGTACGGCTTGAGACACTGTGCACATGCATGTACATGTTCTATGTCGGGGTAGTGGTTACCGTACGGCTTGAGACACTGTGCACATGCATGTACGTGTTCTATGTCGGGGTAGTGGTTAACGTACGGCTTGAGACACTGTGCACATGCATGTACATGTTCTATGTCGGGGTAGTGGTTACCGTACGGCTTGAGACACTGTGCACATGTATGTACGTGTTCTATGTCGGGGTAGTTGTTAACGTACGGCTTGAGACACTGTGCACATGCATGTACATGTTCTATGTCGTGGTAGTGGTTACCGTACGGCTTGAGACACTGTGTACATGCATGTACATGTTCTATGTCGGGGTAGTTGTTAACGTACGGCTTGAGACACTGTGCACATGCATGTACGTGTTCTATGTCGGGGTAGTGGTTACCGTACGGCTTGAGACTCTGTACATGCATGTACATGTTCTATGTCGGGCTAGTGGTTACCGTACGGCTTGAGACACTGTGCACATGCATGTACGTGTTCTATGTCGGGGTAGTGGTTACCGTACGGCTTGAGACACTGTGCACATGCATGTACATGTTCTATGTCGGGGTAGTGGTTACCGTACGGCTTGAGACACTGTGTACATGCATGTACATGTTCTATGTCGGGGTAGTGGTTACCGTACGGCTTGAGACACTGTGTACATGCATGTACATGTTCTATGTCGGGTTAGTTGTTAACGTACGGCTTGAGACACTGTGTACATGCATGTACATGTTCTATGTCGGGGTAGTGGTTACCGTACGGCTTGAGACACTGTGTACATGCATGTACATGTTCTATGTCGGGGTAGTTGTTAACGTACGGCTTGAGACACTGTGCACATGCATGTACGTGTTCTATGTCGGGGTAGTGGTTACCGTACGGCTTGAGACACTATGTACATGCATGTACATGTTCTATGTCGGGCTAGTGGTTACCGTACGGCTTGAGACACTGTGCACATGCATGTACATGTTCTATGTCGGGGTAGTGGTTAACGTACGGCTTGAGACACTGTGCACATGCATGTACATGTTCTATGTCGGGGTAGTGGTTACCGTACGGTTTGAGACACTGTGCACATGTATGTACGTGTTCTATGTCGGGGTAGTTGTTAACGTACGGCTTGAGACACTGTGCACATGCATGTACATGTTCTATGTCGGGGTAGTGGTTACCGTACGGCTTGAGACACTGTGCACATGTATGTACGTGTTCTATGTCGGGGTAGTTGTTAACGTACGGCTTGAGACACTGTGTACATGCATGTACATGTTCTATGTCGGGGTAGTGGTTACCGTACGGCTTGAGACACTGTGTACATGCATGTACATGTTCTATGTCGGGGTAGTTGTTAACGTACGGCTTGAGACACTGTGCACATGCATGTACATGTTCTATGTCGGGGTAGTGGTTACCGTACGGCTTGAGACACTGTGTACATGCATGTACATGTTCTATGTCGGGGTAGTGGTTACCGTACGGCTTGAGACACTGTGCACATGCATGTACATGTTCTATGTCGGGGTAGTGGTTACCGTACGGCTTGAGACACTGTGCACATGCATGTACATGTTCTATGTCGGGGTAGTGGTTACCGTACGGCTTGAGACACTGTGCACATGCATGTACGTGTTCTATGTCGGGGTAGTTGTTAACGTACGGCTTGAGACACTGTGCACATGCATGTACATGTTCTATGTCGGGGTAGTGGTTAACGTACGGCTTGAGACACTGTGCACATGTATGTACGTGTTCTATGTCGGGGTAGTTGTTAACGTACGGCTTGAGACACTGTGCACATGCATGTACGTGTTCTATGTCGGGGTAGTGGTTAACGTACGGCTTGAGACACTGTGCACATGCATGTACATGTTCTATGTCGGGGTAGTGGTTAACGTACGGCTTGAGACACTGTGCACATGCATGTACATGTTCTATGTCGGGGTAGTGGTTAACGTACGGCTTGAGACACTGTGTACATGCATGTACATGTTCTATGTCGGGGTAGTTGTTACGTACGGCTTGAGACACTGTGCACATGCATGTACGTGTTCTATGTGGGGTAGTGGTTACCGTACGGCTTGAGACACTGTGACATGCATGTACATGTTCTATGTCGGGGTAGTTGTTACGTACGGCTTGAGACACTGTGCACATGCATGTACATGTTCTATGTCGGGGTAGTTGTTAACGTACGGCTTGAGACACTGTGCACATGCATGTACATGTTCTATGTCGGGGTAGTTGTTAACGTACGGCTTGAGACAATGTGCACATGCATGTACGTGTTCTATGTCGGGGTAGTGGTTACCGTACGGCTTGAGACACTGTGCACATGTATGTACGTGTTCTATGTCGGGGTAGTGGTTACCGTACGGCTTGAGACACTGTGTACATGCATGTACATGTTCTATGTCGGGGTAGTTGTTAACGTACGGCTTGAGACACTGTGCACATGCATGTACGTGTTCTATGTCGGGGTAGTGGTTACCGTACGGCTTGAGACACTGTGTACATGCATGTACATGTTCTATGTCGGGGTAGTGGTTACCGTACGGCTTGAGACACTGTGTACATGCATGTACATGTTCTATGTCGGGGTAGTGGTTACCGTACGGCTTGAGACACTGTGCACATGTATGTACGTGTTCTATGTCGGGGTAGTGGTTACCGTACGGCTTGAGACACTGTGCACATGTATGTACGTGTTCTATGTCGGGGTAGTGGTTACCGAACGGCTTGAGACACTGTGTACATGCATGTACATGTTCTATGTCGGTACATGTTCTATGTCGGGGTAGTGGTTAACGTAGTTAACATTCATTTGAATTTCAAAAGAGTGTGACACAACGAAATTTAATATTTCAGTAAGTTTTGATTTTATTTTGGGGGGTTTAAATTTATTATATTTAGAGCATATTCAGACGAAAGGACATTTATGTTTCTATCATATTCATATTGCGTTGGGTACAGGTTGTAAAACAACAAATACATTGCCTATTAAATACATAGTAACAAGTAAAAACATACAGTCTGTTCATTTATATTTCCAGTCTTTCATTTCTTCTGATACCACATCCACTGTGAATAGGTATTCAAATCAACCTGAAATACACCATGAATATTTCAAATGTTATGTTTCAAATAGCCAGTGCTCACCTGTGAATAACGTCACTGTGTTTACACACTGTATTCCTCCGCCAAATAATACAGTATACCAACGTGCAGTTTCCAATGGCCTGAATTCTTATACCATATCTTTTCTACACATCAACTAGTCTGAAGTCTTCTCAAGTGACATAATGTCTCAAAAAAACATAAAAACTATACACTACCTGTCATGAAAATGCATTTTTTACCAAAACGAAAAATTAACTATATTAGTTATTGGGATTGCATTCGATGCCGCGGATGCATTTCTGCCTATTTACGTATATACAACCTACATACACGTTGATGCCTCGGTCATTTTAATATCTTCCATATTCTATCAGAAAGATCTTCTGATTGTGTCCTAAATTTAGTTAATGTGTGTTCTATGTTCATGTTCTGTGTATTCAAGAACCCAGTACACATCCACAATAGTTCACCTCCATGGTCGAGTGGTGAAGGTCCCTGACTTGTATACCACTGTAATATATCATCTCATGATGGTCACGGGTTCGAGCCCCACTCAGACCGTGTCTCATTTATATGAAAACAAGTGTGCAGTTTTTTACGAAGTTGGTGCAGCAAGTACTGGTTAACCGCTGGAGCCTGCCCAAGAAAGGTGTTAGATAAACTACCCGCCACCCAGATGGGCAACCAGTAGCGACGTTAAATAAACTTAAATAAATCAAAAATCAAAACACGGGGATACGTCCTTAATTGAACATTAACGTTACCAGTATGTACACTCCTACCAAGTTTTAGCAGACAGATGGAATTCAACCAACATCACTCAAACATCAGGCTCTAATATCAATGTAGGGCGTCGTGGGAGATCCCCATGTCTGTTTTATGTTTTAATTCTGGATACATTTTTTTTAGCGAACTGGATTCATCAATTGAATGCTGAGTGGGAAACTACATGACATTTCAATAGTGCTCTGTCTCCCCATTAGAACATTCCTGATTACATAAATAATATGAATATTGCCGTGTCATGTGAAGTGGGCGAAACTGCATTTTATTGAAAAAATATTGAGCAGTCGTTAGTTGATGCCATGCCATGTCCCATATGCGTGCTACTGATAATTACTATGTAATATTGTCATTGAATATTTCAAAACGGGGTTGAACTTTAAACTATTCGTAGAGACATCTGTCAGTTACTACGCCTGAATACACACTAAACGTATGCAGGTTTCCTCGGTTTTTAGCGTTGTTTCCTTTGCAAAACGTACACTCAATATTCATCCACTTTCTCATCTTATAAGTATTAAATTAATATATCACTACGGATATCCTACACTATACCCATTGGGCATGTATCTGTAAAACGGTGTGTTATCAATTAATTAAATAAACATGATTTTTATCAAATCATATTGTTCATACATTAGCATCTGAACAACAGTAAATACAAAGGATTCCGATTAGGTTAACGTGTCGTCTGCTCAGGCTCTATGTTTTTTGCTATTCTGATAGTGGAGCTAAATACTTGTCTGACAAGCAAACAGCATAGATCCTGATCAGGCGTTACGTCGCGTCTGATCTGTTTGCACATTCCGTCCAATTTATTCGTCAGGTTAATGGTCGAGTGGTTAAGTCGTTGATTTCAAAAAAAAGTACAAGACCCGCTGCTGGTTCTATCCGGGTGTCCGTTCCCGTCTGAGATACTGCTCAGAGAGCCACACATGAAATACTGCTCAGAGAGCCACACGTGATATTCCTCTGCCAATGATAATGGGAAAGTCTCTTCTGGTGCACCGCGAAACAAAAACAACAACAATGCCGTATATATAACAGCCGTCTGTTCCAGTCTTTCAGATGGGACTTTAAGCCATGGTCTCTTGTCAGTACGTTAGACCGTGCACATAAAAGAACCAGGGGTTTATGTCTGTATCATTGCACTATACTTCAAAAATCTAAATTGACCACTATATATAGGAGGCGTCGCTCATATGGGCAGCCGGTAGCGATGATAAATAAACGTAAAACACAGCGGTCTGTTCATATGTCTGGAATAAATAAAGTAACTTATCATTAATATAATGAAATTGTGTGCAACCTGCATCTACAACCTGCATATCCAGGTTTAAAGCAATGCAAATGTGATAGCAATCATATTTAATAGTTAATTGCATATAAATACCCGGTATTAAATTCAAGTTACATAACACACCATCGTATCGTAAAATAACGCAACAAAATCAATGCTTTATGACGGTGTCATGTTGCTAGTGAGATTTGGTAACGGATGAGGGGGTATAAACCGATCTGTGAATAGAGAATATAGGAAGGACATACGATAACTCCATATCACGCCTGTTAAACTTATTATAATAACTTTCGTCCATTGATAAACATTGCACACGAAATAAGGGTACTGCAAACAAGCTATATTTAAATATGTTTATACATGTGTGTTGTGCTATCCTCTTTGGAGTATATAAGATCGAGATTTTAGAGTAAGATTGTGTTTTGACTATTTCTTTCGTGTGTTGTGAGTTGTGTGTTTTACCTTTATTTATCGTCGCTACCGGTTGTCCATATGAGCGACGCCTCCTGAAGAGATTAGTCACTTTAGATTGTTGGAGAATAGTGCAATGATACAGACAGAGACACATTCCAGAGTCTCGTCTTGTTCATTTACGTGCACGGTGTACAGCACCGACACGAGACCTCGGTTTAATGTACCACCAGAAAGACTTTTAATTTGATTACGGTCAGACGGGGGTCGAACTTGCGATCCCTGGATTACCAGTTCAGCGTGATACCACTGGACTACATATCCATCTGTATGTGTGTATATATATTTATGTGTGTAATATAAAGGTCATTGACTGTCACACTTTCTAGTGTATTGCACAAAGTCGTGTCGCAAGTCGTGATAGCGCAGTGCGAAAGGTCCGGAGTTCGAGCTCCATTGGAGCCGCTACGATTGTGCCCTTAGTCAGGGCATTTAAAAACCACATTGCCCCTTCCCTCTCCCTCGTGGCGATGGATTCCATCAGGGATGAGGTATCGAGAGTGATTAATATAAATTGTAAGAACTTGTTTCGCAATCGAGCTAAAATAAATATGTATAAGCGAATTGACAGGGAACCATGTATCGAAATAACATTAGTCAGTAAATGTCGTCAACGGATAGGGAACCATGTATCGAAATAACATTAGTCAGTAAATGTCGTCAACTGATAGGGAACCATGTATCGCAATGACATTAGTCAGTAAATGTCGTCAACGGATAGGGAACCATGTATCGAAATAACATTAGTCAGTAAATGTCGTCAACTGATGGGGAACCATGTATCGCAATAACATTAGTCAGTACATGTAGCTAACTGATAGGGAACCATGTATCGCAATGTCATTAGTCAGTACATGTAGCTAACGGATAGGGAACCATGTATCGCAATGACATTAGTCAGTACATGTAGCTAACTGATAGGGAAACATGTATCGCAATGACATTAGTCAGTAAATGTCGTCAACTGATAGGGAACCATGTATCGCAATGACATTAGTCAGTAAATGTCGTCAACTGATAGGGAACCATGTATCGCAATGTCATTAGTCAGTACATGTAGCTAACGGATAGGGAACCATGTATCGCAATGTCATTAGTCAGTAAATGTCGTCAACTGATAGGGAACCATGTATCGCAATGACATTAGTCAGTAAATGTCGTCAACTGATAGGGAACCATGTATCGCAATGTCATTAGTCAGTAAATGTCGTCAACTGATAGGGAACCATGTATCGCAATGTCATTAGTCAGTACATGTCGTCAACTGATAGGGAACCATGTATCGCAATGACATTAGTCAGTAAATGTCGTCAACTGATAGGGAACCATGTATCGCAATGTCATTAGTCAGTAAATGTCGTCAACTGATAGGGAACCATGTATCGCAATGTCATTAGTCAGTAAATGTAGCTAACGGATAGGGAACCATGTATCGCAATGTCATTAGTCAGTAAATGTCGTCAACTGATAGGGAACCATGTATCGCAATGTCATTAGTCAGTAAATGTAGTCAACTGATAGGGAACCATGTATCGCAATGTCATTAGTCAGTACATGTCGTCAACTGATAGAGAACCATGTATCGCAATGACATTAGTCAGTAAATGTCGTCAACTGATAGGGAACAATTTATCGAAATGTCATTAGTCAGTACATGTAGCTAACTGATAGGGAACCAGGTATCGCAATGACATTAGTCAGTAAATGTCGTCAACTGATAGGGAACCATGTATCGCAATGACATTAGTCAGTAAATGTCGTCAACTGATAGGGAACCATGTATCGCAATGTCATTAGTCAGTAAATGTCGTCAACTGATAGGGAACCATGTATCGCAATGTCATTAGTCAGTACATGTCGTCAACTGATAGGGAACCATGTATCGCAATGACATTAGTCAGTAAATGTCGTCAACTGATAGGGAACCATGTATCGCAATGTCATTAGTCAGTACATGTAGCTACTGATAGGGAACCATGTATCGCAATGACATTAGTCAGTAAATGTCGTCAACTGATAGGGAACCATGTATCGCAATGACATTAGTCAGTAAATGTCGTCACTGATAGGGAACATGTATCGCAATGTCATTAGTCAGTACATGTAGCTAACTGATAGGGAACCATGTATCGCAATGTCATTAGTCAGTAAATGTCGTCAACTGATAGGGAACCATGTATCGCAATGTCATTAGTCAGTACATGTCGTCAACTGATAGGGAACCATGTATCGCAATGTCATTAGTCAGTACATGTAGCTAACTGATAGGGAACCATGTATCGCAATGACATTAGTCAGTAAATGTCGTCAACTGATAGGGAACCATGTATCGCAATGTCATTAGTCAGTACATGTAGCTAACTGATAGGGAACCATGTATCGCAATGTCATTAGTCAGTAAATGTCGTCAACTGATAGGGAACCATGTATCGCAATGTCATTAGTCAGTACATGTCGTCAACTGATAGGGAACCATGTATCGCAATGTCATTAGTCAGTAAATGTCGTCAACTGATAGGGAACCATGTATCGCAATGTCATTAGTCAGTAAATGTAGCTAACGGATAGGGAACCATGTATCGCAATGTCATTAGTCAGTAAATGTCGTCAACTGATAGGGAACCATGTATCGCAATGTCATTAGTCAGTAAATGTCGTCAACTGATAGGGAACCATGTATCGCAATGTCATTAGTCAGTACATGTAGCTAACTGATAGGGAACCATGTATCGCAATGACATTAGTCAGTAAATGTCGTCAACTGATAGGGAACCATGTATCGCAATGTCATTAGTCAGTACATGTCGTCAACTGATAGGGAACCATGTATCGCAATGTCATTAGTCAGTAAATGTCGTCAACTGATAGGGAACCATGTATCGCAATGTCATTAGTCAGTAAATGTAGCTAACTGATAGGGAACCATGTATCGCAATGTCATTAGTCAGTAAATGTCGTCAACTGATAGGGAACCATGTATCGCAATGACATTAGTCAGTAAATGTCGTCAACTGATAGGGAACCATGTATCGCAATGGCATTAGTCAGTACATGTGGCTAACGGATAGGGAACCATGTATCGCAATGGCATTAGTCAGTACATGTAGCTAACTGATAGGGAACCATGTATCGCAATGGCATTAGTCAGTACATGTAGCTAACTGATAGGGAACCATGTATCGCAATGACATTAGTCAGTAAATGTCGTCAACTGATAGAGAACCATGTATCGCAATGTCATTAGTCAGTAAATGTCGTCAACTGATAGGGAACAATTTATCGCAATGTCATTAGTCAGTACATGTAGCTAACTGATAGGGAACCATGTATCGCAATGACATTAGTCAGTAAATGTCGTCAACTGATAGGGAACCATGTATCGCAATGTCATTAGTCAGTAAATGTCGTCAACTGATAGGGAACCATGTATCGCAATGTCATTAGTCAGTAAATGTCGTCAACTGATAGGGAACCATGTATCGCAATGTCATTAGTCAGTACATGTAGCTAACTGATAGGGAACCATGTATCGCAATGACATTAGTCAGTAAATGTCGTCAACTGATAGGGAACCATGTATCGCAATGTCATTAGTCAGTACATGTAGCTAACTGATAGGGAACCATGTATCGCAATGTCATTAGTCAGTAAATGTCGTCAACTGATAGGGAACCATGTATCGCAATGTCATTAGTCAGTAAATGTCGTCAACTGATAGGGAACCATGTATCGCAATGTCATTAGTCAGTAAATGTCGTCAACTGATAGGGAACCATGTATCGCAATGTCATTAGTCAGTAAATGTAGCTAACGGATAGGGAACCATGTATCGCAATGTCATTAGTCAGTAAATGTAGCTAACGGATAGGGAACCATGTATCGCAATGTCATTAGTCAGTAAATGTCGTCAACTGATAGAGAACCATGTATCGCAATGTCATTAGTCAGTAAATGTCGTCAACTGATAGGGAACAATTTATCGAAATGTCATTAGTCAGTACATGTAGCTAACTGATAGGGAACCATGTATCGCAATGACATTAGTCAGTAAATGTCGTCAACTGATAGGGAACCATGTATCGCAATGACATTAGTCAGTAAATGTCGTCAACTGATAGGGAACCATGTATCGCAATGACATTAGTCAGTAAATGTCGTCAACTGATAGGGAACCATGTATCGCAATGTCATTAGTCAGTAAATGTCGTCAACTGATAGGGAACCATGTATCGCAATGTCATTAGTCAGTAAATGTCGTCAACTGATAGGGAACCATGTATCGCAATGGCATTAGTCAGTAAATGTAGCTAACGGATAGGGAACCATGTATCGCAATGTCATTAGTCAGTAAATGTCGTCAACTGATAGGGAACCATGTATCGCAATGACATTAGTCAGTAAATGTAGTCAACTGATAGGGAACCATGTATCGCAATGTCATTAGTCAGTAAATGTCGTCAACTGATAGGGAACCATGTATCGCAATGTCATTAGTCAGTACATGTAGCTAACTGATAGGGAACCATGTATCGCAATGACATTAGTCAGTAAATGTCGTCAACTGATAGGGAACCATGTATCGCAATGTCATTAGTCAGTAAATGTAGCTAACTGATAGGGAACCATGTATCGCAATGTCATTAGTCAGTAAATGTCGTCAACTGATAGGGAACCATGTATCGCAATGACATTAGTCAGTAAATGTCGTCAACTGATAGGGAACCATGTATCGCAATGGCATTAGTCAGTACATGTGGCTAACGGATAGGGAACCATGTATCGCAATGGCATTAGTCAGTACATGTAGCTAACTGATAGGGAACCATGTATCGCAATGTCATTAGTCAGTAAATGTAGCTAACTGATAGGGAACCATGTATCGCAATGTCATTAGTCAGTAAATGTCGTCAACTGATAGGGAACCATGTATCGCAATGTCATTAGTCAGTAAATGTCGTCAACTGATAGGGAACCATGTATCGCAATGTCATTAGTCAGTACATGTAGCTAACTGATAGGGAACCATGTATCGCAATGTCATTAGTCAGTAAATGTCGTCAACTGATAGGGAACCATGTATCGCAATGACATTAGTCAGTAAATGTCGTCAACTGATAGGGAACCATGTATCGCAATGTCATTAGTCAGTACATGTCGTCAACTGATAGGGAACCATGTATCGCAATGTCATTAGTCAGTAAATGTCGTCAACTGATAGGGAACCATGTATCGCAATGTCATTAGTCAGTAAATGTAGCTAACTAATAGGGAACCATGTATCGCAATGTCATTAGTCAGTAAATGTCGTCAACTGATAGGGAACCATGTATCGCAATGACATTAGTCAGTAAATGTCGTCAACTGATAGGGAACCATGTATCGCAATGGCATTAGTCAGTACATGTGCTAACGATAGGGAACCATGTATCGCAATGGCATTAGTCAGTACATGTAGCTAACTGATAGGGAACCATGTATCGCAATGGCATTAGTCAGTACATGTGGCTAACGGATAGGGAACCATGTATCGCAATGGCATTAGTCAGTACATGTAGCTAACTGATAGGGAACCATGTATCGCAATGGCATTAGTCAGTACATGTAGCTAACTGATAGGGAACCATGTATCGCAATGACATTAGTCAGTAAATGTCGTCAACTGATAGGGAACCATGTATCGCAATGTCATTAGTCAGTAAATGTCGTCAACTGATAGGGAACCATGTATCGCAATGTCATTAGTCAGTACATGTAGCTAACTGATAGGGAACCATGTATCGCAATGACATTAGTCAGTAAATGTCGTCAACTGATAGGGAACCATGTATCGCAATGTCATTAGTCAGTACATGTCGTCAACTGATAGGGAACCATGTATCGCAATGTCATTAGTCAGTACATGTCGTCAACTGATAGGGAACCATGTATCGCAATGTCATTAGTCAGTACATGTAGCTAACTGATAGGGAACCATGTATCGCAATGACATTAGTCAGTAAATGTCGTCAACTGATAGGGAACCATGTATCGCAATGTCATTAGTCAGTACATGTAGCTAACTGATAGGGAACCATGTATCGCAATGTCATTAGTCAGTAAATGTCGTCAACTGATAGGGAACCATGTATCGCAATGTCATTAGTCAGTACATGTCGTCAACTGATAGGGAACCATGTATCGCAATGTCATTAGTCAGTAAATGTCGTCAACTGATAGGGAACCATGTATCGCAATGTCATTAGTCAGTAAATGTAGCTAACGGATAGGGAACCATGTATCGCAATGTCATTAGTCAGTAAATGTAGCTAACGGATAGGGAACCATGTATCGCAATGTCATTAGTCAGTAAATGTCGTCAACTGATAGAGAACCATGTATCGCAATGTCATTAGTCAGTAAATGTCGTCAACTGATAGGGAACAATTTATCGCAATGTCATTAGTCAGTACATGTAGCTAACTGATAGGGAACCATGTATCGCAATGACATTAGTCAGTAAATGTCGTCAACTGATAGGGAACCATGTATCGCAATGACATTAGTCAGTAAATGTCGTCAACTGATAGGGAACCATGTATCGCAATGACATTAGTCAGTAAATGTCGTCAACTGATAGGGAACCATGTACCGCAATGTCATTAGTCGGTACATGTCGTCAACTGATAGGGAACCATGTATCGCAATGACATTAGTCAGTAAATGTCGTCAACTGATAGGGAACCATGTATCGCAATGTCATTAGTCAGTAAATGTCGTCAACTGATAGGGAACCATGTATCGCAATGGCATTAGTCAGTACATGTGGCTAACGGATAGGGAACCATGTATCGCAATGGCATTAGTCAGTAAATGTAGCTAACGGATAGGGAACCATGTATCGCAATGTCATTAGTCAGTAAATGTCGTCAACTGATAGGGAACCATGTATCGCAATGACATTAGTCAGTAAATGTAATCAACTGATAGGAAACCATGTATCGCAATGTCATTAATCAGTAAATGTCGTCAACTGATAGGGAACAATTTATCGAAATGTCATTAGTCAGTACATGTAGCTAACTGATAGGGAACCATGTATCGCAATGATATTAGTCAGTAAATGTCGCCAACTGATAGGGAACCATGTATCGCAATGACATTAGTCAGTAAATGTCGTCAACTGATAGGGAACCATGTATCGCAATGACATTAGTCAGTAAATGTCGTCAACTGATAGGGAACCATGTATCGCAATGTCATTAGTCGGTACATGTCGTCAACTGATAGGGAACCATGTATCGCAATGACATTAGTCAGTAAATGTCGTCAACTGATAGGGAACCATGTATCGCAATGTCATTAGTCAGTAAATGTAGCTAACTAATAGGGAACCATGTATCGCAATGTCATTAGTCAGTAAATGTCGTCAACTGATAGGGAACCATGTATCGCAATGATATTAGTCAGTAAATGTCGTCAACTGATAGGGAACCATGTATCGCAATGGCATTAGTCAGTACATGTGGCTAACGGATAGGGAACCATGTATCGCAATGGCATTAGTCAGTACATGTAGCTAACTGATAGGGAACCATGTATCGCAATGTCATTAGTCAGTACATGTAGCTAACTGATAGGGAACCATGTATCGCAATGTCATTAGTCAGTAAATGTCGTCAACTGATAGGGAACCATGTATCGCAATGGCATTAGTCAGTACATGTCGTCAACTGATAGGGAACCATGTATCGCAATGTCATTAGTCAGTAAATGTCGTCAACTGATAGGGAACCATGTATCGCAATGTCATTAGTCAGTAAATGTAGCTAACGAATAGGGAACCATGTATCGCAATGTCATTAGTCAGTAAATGTCGTCAACTGATAGGGAACCATGTATCGCAATGACATTAGTCAGTAAATGTCGTCAACTGATAGGGAACCATGTATCGCAATGGCATTAGTCAGTACATGTGGCTAACGGATAGGGAACCATGTATCGCAATGGCATTAGTCAGTACATGTAGCTAACTGATAGGGAACCATGTATCGCAATGGCATTAGTCAGTACATGTAGCTAACTGATAGGGAACCATGTATCGCAATGACATTAGTCAGTAAATGTCGTCAACTGATAGGGAACCATGTATCGCAATGTCATTAGTCAGTAAATGTCGTCAACTGATAGGGAACATGTATCGCAATGTCATTAGTCAGTACATGTAGCTAACTGATGAACATATCCATGCTAAGTAAATGTGAACTGATAGGGAACCATGTATCGCAATGACATTAGTCAGTAAATGTCGTCAACTGATAGGGAACCATGTATCGCAATGTCATTAGTCAGTAAATGTAGTTAACTGATAGGGAACCATGTATCGCAATGTCATTAGTCAGTAAATGTCGTCAACTGATAGGGAACCATGTATCGCAATGACATTAGTCAGTAAATGTCGTCAACTGATAGGGAACCATGTATCGCAATGTCATTAGTCAGTAAATGTCGTCAACTGATAGGGAACCATGTATCGCAATGTCATTAGTCAGTAAATGTAGCTAACGAATAGGGAACCATGTATCGCAATGTCATTAGTCAGTACATGTAGCTAACTGATAGGGAACCATGTATCGCAATGACATTAGTCAGTAAATGTCGTCAACTGATAGGGAACCATGTATCGCAATGTCATTAGTCAGTAAATGTCGTCAACTGATAGGGAACCATGTATCGCAATGGCATTAGTCAGTACATGTGGCTAACGGATAGGGAACCATGTATCGCAATGGCATTAGTCAGTAAATGTAGCTAACTGATAGGGAACCATGTATCGCAATGTCATTAGTCAGTAAATGTCGTCAACTGATAGGGAACCATGTATCGCAATGACATTAGTCAGTAAATGTCGTCAACTGATAGGGAACCATGTATCGCAATGTCATTAGTCAGTAAATGTCGTCAACTGATAGGGAACCATGTATCGCAATGTCATTAGTCAGTAAATGTCGTCAACTGATAGGGAACCATGTATCGCAATGTCATTAGTCAGTACATGTGGCTAACGGATAGGGAACCATGTATCGCAATGGCATTAGTCAGTAAATGTAGCTAACGGATAGGGAACCATGTATCGCAATGTCATTAGTCAGTAAATGTCGTCAACTGATAGGGAACCATGTATCGCAATGACATTAGTCAGTAAATGTAATCAACTGATAGGAAACCATGTATCGCAATGTCATTAATCAGTAAATGTCGTCAACTGATAGAGAACCATGTATCGCAATGACATTAGTCAGTAAATGTCGTCAACTGATAGGGAACAATTTATCGCAATGTCATTAGTCAGTACATGTAGCTAACTGATAGGGAACCATGTATCGCAATGACATTAGTCAGTAAATGTCGTCAACTGATAGGGAACCATGTATCGCAATGTCATTAGTCAGTAAATGTCGTCAACTGATAGGGAACCATGTATCGCAATGTCATTAGTCAGTAAATGTCGTCAACTGATAGGGAACCATGTATCGCAATGTCATTAGTCAGTAAATGTAGCTAACTGATAGGGAACCATGTATCGCAATGTCATTAGTCAGTAATGTCGTCAACTGATAGGGAACCATGTATCGCAATGACATTAGTCAGTAAATGTCGTAACTGATAGGGAACCATGTATCGCAATGTCATTAGTCAGTAAATGTCGTCAACTGATAGGGAACCATGTATCGCAATGTCATTAGTCAGTAAATGTCGTCAACTGATAGGGAACCATGTATCGCAATGTCATTAGTCAGTACATGTACTAACTGATAGGGAACCATGTATCGCAATGACATTAGTCAGTAAATGTCGTCAACTGATAGGGAACCATGTATCGCAATGTCATTAGTCAGTAAATGTCGTCAACTGATAGGGAACCATGTATCGCAATGTCATTAGTCAGTAAATGTCGTCAACTGATAGGGAACCATGTATCGCAATGTCATTAGTCAGTAAATGTCGTCAACTGATAGGGAACCATGTATCGCAATGACATTAGTCAGTAAATGTCGTCAACTGATAGGGAACCATGTATCGCAATGTCATTAGTCAGTACATGTCGTAACTGATAGGGAACCATGTATCGCAATGACATTAGTCAGTAAATGTCGTCAACTGATAGGGAACCATGTATCGCAATGGCATTAGTCAGTACATGTGGCTAACGGATAGGGAACCATGTATCGCAATGGCATTAGTCAGTACATGTAGCTAACTGATAGGGAACCATGTATCGCAATGTCATTAGTCAGTACATGTAGCTAACTGATAGGGAACCATGTATCGCAATGACATTAGTCAGTAAATGTCGTCAACTGATAGGGAACCATGTATCGCAATGTCATTAGTCAGTAAATGTCGTCAACTGATAGGGAACCATGTATCGCAATGTCATTAGTCAGTAAATGTCGTCAACTGATAGGGAACCATGTATCGCAATGTCATTAGTCAGTAAATGTAGCTAACTGATAGGGAACCATGTATCGCAATGTCATTAGTCAGTAAATGTCGTCAACTGATAGGGAACCATGTATCGCAATGACATTAGTCAGTAAATGTCGTCAACTGATAGGGAACCATGTATCGCAATGGCATTAGTCAGTACATGTAGCTAACTGATAGGGAACCATGTATCGCAATGGCATTAGTCAGTACATGTAGCTAACTGATAGGGAACCATGTATCGCAATGACATTAGTCAGTAAATGTCGTCAACTGATAGGGAACCATGTATCGCAATGACATTAGTCAGTAAATGTCGTCAACTGATAGGGAACCATGTATCGCAATGTCATTAGTCAGTAAATGTCGTCAACTGATAGGGAACCATGTATCGCAATGTCATTAGTCAGTAAATGTAGCTAACGAATAGGGAACCATGTATCGCAATGGCATTAGTCAGTACATGTAGCTAACTGATAGGGAACCATGTATCGCAATGACATTAGTCAGTAAATGTCGTCAACTGATAGGGAACCATGTATCGCAATGACATTAGTCAGTAAATGTCGTCAACTGATAGGGAACCATGTATCGCAATGTCATTAGTCAGTAAATGTCGTCAACTGATAGGGAACCATGTATCGCAATGTCATTAGTCAGTAAATGTAGCTAACGGATAGGGAACCATGTATCGCAATGGCATTAGTCAGTACATGTCGTCAACTGATAGGGAACCATGTATCGCAATGTCATTAGTCAGTAAATGTCGTCAACTGATAGGGAACCATGTATCGCAATGTCATTAGTCAGTAAATGTCGTCAACTGATAGGGAACCATGTATCGCAATGTCATTAGTCAGTAAATGTCGTCAACTGATAGGGAACCATGTATCGCAATGTCATTAGTCAGTAAATGTCGTAACTGATAGGGAACCATGTATCGCAATGACATTAGTCAGTAAATGTGTCACTGATAGGGAACCATGTATCGCAATGTCATTAGTCAGTACATGTAGCTAACTGATAGGGAACCATGTATCGCAATGTCATTAGTCAGTAAATGTCGTCAACTGATAGGAACCATGTATCGCAATGACATTAGTCAGTAAATGTCGTCAACTGATAGGGAACCATGTATCGCAATGTCATTAGTCAGTAAATGTCGTCAACTGATAGGGAACCATGTATCGCAATGTCATTAGTCAGTAAATGTCGTCAACTGATAGGGAACCATGTATCGCAATGTCATTAGTCAGTAAATGTCGTCAACTGATAGGGAACCATGTATCGCAATGGCATTAGTCAGTACATGTGGCTAACTGATAGGGAACCATGTATCGCAATGGCATTAGTCAGTACATGTAGCTAACTGATAGGGAACCATGTATCGCAATGACATTAGTCAGTAAATGTAGTCAACTGATAGGGAACCATGTATCGCAATGTCATTAGTCAGTACATGTCGTCAACTGATAGGGAACCATGTATCGCAAT
>CM026396.1:3333780-3352327 GCA_014843695.1 Archivesica marissinica
ACAGCGCACTCAATACAGCACACTCAATACAGCGCACTCAATACAGCGCACTCAATGCACTGAATGCACTCAATACAGCGCACTCAATGCACTCAATACAGCACACTCAATACAGCGCACTCAATACAGAGCACTCATTATGCGCATTCAATACAGCGCACTCAATACAGCACACTCAATACAGCGCACTCAATACAGCGCACTCAATACAGCGCACTCAATGCACTCAATACAGCGCACTCATTTCAATGCACTCAATACAGCGCAATCAATACAGCGCACTCAATACACTCAATACATCGCACTCAATACAGCGCACTCAATACAGCGCACTCAATACAACACACTCAATACAGCGCACTCAATACAGCGCACTCAATACAACACACTCAATACAGCGCACTCAATACAGCGCACTGAATGCACTGAATGCACTCAATACAGCGCACACAATGCACTCAATACAGCGCACTCAATACAGAGCACTCAATACAGAGCACTCATATGCGCATTCAATACAGCGCACTCAATAAAGCACACTCAATACAGCGCACTCAATACAGCGCACTCAATACAGCGCAATCAGCGCACTCAATACAACACACTCAATACACTCAATACAGAGCACTCAATACAGCGCACACAATACAACACACTCAATACAGCACACTCATAGCGCACTCAATACAGCACACTCAATACACGCACTCAATACAGCACACTCATTACAGCGCATTCAATACAGCACACTCAATACAGCGCACTCAATACAGAGCACTCAATACAGCGCACTCAATACAGCGCACTCAATGCACTCAATACAGCGCACTCAATTCAATGCACTCAATAAAGCGCACTCAATACAGCGCACTCAATGCACTCAATACAGCGCACTCAATACAGCGCACTCAATGCACTCAATACAGCGCACTCAATACAGCGCACTCAATACAACACACTCAATACAGCGCACTCAATACAGCGCACTCAATACAGCGCACTCAATGCACTCAATACAGCACACTCAATGCACTCAATACAGCACACTCAATACATCGCACTCAATACAGCGCACTCAATACAGCGCACTCAATGCACTCAATACAGCGCACTCAATGCACTCAATACAGCACACTCAATACAGCGCACTCATATGCGCACTCAATACAGCGCACTCAATAAGCACACTCAATACAGCGCACTCAATACAGCGCACTCAATACAGCGCACTCAATGCACTCAATACAGCGCACTCAATACAGCGCACTCAATGCACTCAATACAGCGCACTCAATACAGCGCACTCAATACAAACACTCAATACAGCGCACTCAATACAGCGCACTCAATACAGCGCACACTCAATACAGCACACTCAATGCACTCAATACAGCACACTCAATACATCGCACTCAATACAGAACACTCATTACAGCGCATTCAATACAGCGCACTCAATACAGCACACTCATACAGCGCACTCAATACAGCGCACTCAATACAGCGCAATCAGCGCACTCAATACAGCGCACTCAATACAGCCACTCAATACACTCAATACAGCGCACTCAATACAGCGCACTCAATACAACGCACTCAATACAGCACACTCAATACAGCGCATTCAATACAGCCACTCAATACAGCGCACTCAATACAACACACTCAATACAGCGCACTCAATACAGCGCACTCAATGCACTCAATACAGCGCACTCAATACAGCGCACTCAATGCACTCAATACAGCGCACTCAATACAGCACATAATGCACTCAATACAGCGCACTCAATACAGCGCACTCAATACACTCAATACAGCACACTCAATACAGCGCACTCAATACAGAGCACTCAATACAGCGCACTCAATACAGCGCACTCAATGCACTCAATACAGCGCACTCAATACAGCGCACTCAATACAGAGCACTCATTACAGCGCATTCAATACAGCGCACTCAATGCACTCAATACAGCACACTCAATACAGCGCACTCAATACAGCACACTCAATACAGCGCACTCAATACAGCGCACTCAATACACTCAATACAGCGCACTCAATACAGCGCACTCAATACAGCACACTCAATACAGCGCACTCAATACAGCGCACTCAATACAACACACTCAATACAGCGCACTCAATACAGCGCACTCAATACAGCGCACTCAATACAACACACTCAATACAGCGCACTCAATACAGCGCACTCAATACAGCGCACTGAATGCACTCAATACAGCGCACTCAATGCACTCAATACAGCACACTCAATACAGAGCACTCAATACAGAGCACTCATTACAGCGCATACACAGCGCACTCAATACAGCACACTCAATACAGCGCACTCAATACAGCGCACTCAATACAGCGCAATCAGCGCACTCAATACAGCGCACTCAATACAACACACTCAATACACTCAATACAGCGCACTCAATACAGCGCACTCAATACAACACACTCAATACAGCGCACTCAATACAACACACTCAATACAGCTCATTCAATACAGCACACTCAATACAGCGCACTCAATACAGCACACTCAATACAGCGCACTCAATACAGCGCACTCAATACAGCACACTCAATGCACTCAATACAGCACACTCATTACAGCGCATTCAATACAGCACACTCAATACATCGCACTCAATACAGAGCACTCAATACAGCGCACTCAATACAGCGCACTCAATGCACTCAATACAGCGCACTCAATTCAATGCACTCAATAAAGCGCACTCAATACAGCGCACTCAATGCACTCAATACAGCGCACTCAATACAGCGCACTCAATACAGCACACTCAATACACTCAATACAGCGCACTCAATACAGCGCACTCAATACAACACACTCAATACAGCGCACTCAGCGCACTCAATACAGCGCACTCAATACAGCGCACTCAATACAGCGCACTCAATGCACTCAATACAGCGCACTCAATACAGCGCACTCAATACAACACACTCAATACAGCGCACTCAATACAGCGCACTCAATACAGCGCACTCAATGCACTCAATACAGCGCACTCAATGCACTCAATACAGCGCATTCAATACATCGCACTCAATACAGCGCACTCAATACAGCGCACTCAATGCACTCAATACATCACACTCAATACAGCGCACTCAATGCACTCAATACAGCGCACTCAATACAGCACACTCAATACAGCGCACTCAATACAGCGCACTCAATGCACTCAATACAGCGCACTCAATGCACTCAATACAGCGCACTCAATACAGCGCACTCAATACAGAGCACTCAATACAGCGCACTCAATGCACTCAATACAGCGCACTCAATGCACTCAATACAGCGCACTCAATGCACTCAATACAGCACACTCAATACATCGCACTCAATACAGAACACTCATTACAGCGCATTCAATCAAGCGCACTCAATACAGAGCACTCAATACAGAGCACTCAATACAGCGCACTCAATGCACTCAATACAGCACACTCAATACAGCACACTCAATACAGAGCACTCATTACAGCGCATTCAATACAGCGCACTCAATGCACTCAATACAGCACACTCAATACATCGCACTCAATACAGAGCACTCATTACAGCGCATTCAATACAGCGCACTCAATACAGAGCACTCAATACAGCACACTCAATACAGCACACTCAATACATCGCACTCAATACAGAACACTCATTACAGTGCATTCAATACAGCGCACTCAATACAGCACACTCAATACAGCGCACTCAATACAGCGCACTCAAGACAGCGCAATCAGCGCACTCAATACAGCGCTCTCAATACAGCACATCAATACACTCAATACAGCGCACTCAATACAGCGCACTCAATACAACACACTCAATACAGCGCACTCAATACAGCGCACTCAATACAATGCACTCAATACAGCGCACTCAATACACTCAATACAGTGCACTCAATACAGCGCACTCAATACAGCGCACTCAATGCACTCAATACAGCACACTCAATACACGCACAATACAGCACTCAATACAGGCACTCAATACAGCGCACTCAATACAGCACACTCAATACAGCGCACTCAATACAGCGCACTCAATGCACTCAATACAGCGCACTCAATACAGCGCACTCAATGCACTCAATACAGCGCACTCAATACAGCACACTCAATACAGCGCACTCAATACAGCGCACTCAATACAGCGCACTGAATGCACTCAATACAGCGCACTCAATGCACTCAATACAGCACACTCAATACAGCGCACTCAATACAGAGCACTCATTACAGCGCATTCAATACAGCGCACTCAATACAGCACACTCAATACAGCGCACTCAATACAGCGCAATCAGCGCACTCAATACAGCGCACTCATTACAACACACTCAATACACTCAATACAGCGCACTCAATACAGCGCACTCAATACAACACACTCAATACAGCACACTCAATACAGCGCACTCAATACAGCGCACTCAATGCACTCAATACAGCGCACTCAATACAGCGCACTCAATGCACTCAATACAGCGCACTCAATACAACACACTCAATACAGCGCACTCAATACAGCGCACTCAATACAGCGCACTGAATGCACTCAATACAGCGCATTCAATGCACTCAATACAGCACACTCAATACAGAGCACTCAATACAGAGCACTCATTACAGCGCATTCAATACAGCGCACTCAATACAGCACACTCAATACAGCGCACTCAAGACAGCGCAATCAGCGCACTCAATACAGCGCACTCAATACAACACACTCAATACAGCGCACTCAATACAGCGCACTCAATACAGCGCACTCAATACAACACACTCAATACAGCGCACTCAATACAGCGCACTCAATGCACTCAATACAGCGCAATCAATACAACACACTCAATACAGCGCACTCAGTGCACTCAATACAGCGCACTCAATGCACTCAATACAGCACACTCATTACAGCGCATTCAATACAGCACACTCAATACATCGCACTCAATACAGAGCACTCAATACAGCGCACTCAATACAACACACTCAATACAGCGCACTCAATACAGCGCACTCAATGCACTCAATACAGCGCACTCAATACAGCGCACTCAATGCACTCAATAAAGCGCACTCAATACAGCGCACTCAATACAACACACTCAATACAGCGCACTCAATACAGCGCACTCAATACAGCGCACTGAATGCACTCAATACAGCGCACTCAATGCACTCAATACAGCACACTCAATACAGAGCACTCATTACAGCGCACTCAATACAGCGCACTCAATACAGCACACTCAATACAGCGCACTCAATACAGCGCACTCAATACAGCGCAATCAGCGCACTCAATACAGCGCACTCAATACAGCGCACTCAATGCACTCAATACAGCGCACCAATCACTCAATACAGCACACTCAATACAGCGCACTCATTATAGCGCATTCAATACAGCGCACTCAATACAGCACACTCAATACAGCGCACTCAATACAGCGCACTCAATACAGCGCAATCAGGCACTCAATACAACACACTCAATACACTCAATACAGCGCACTCAATACAGCGCACTCAATACAGCACACTCAATACAGCGCACTCAGCGCACTCAATACAGCGCACTCAATGCACTCAATACAGCACACTCAATACAGCGCATTCAATACAGCACACTCAATACAGCGCACTCAATACAGAGCACTCAATACAGCGCACTCAATACAGCGCACTCAATACAGCTCAACACGCAATCAGCGCACTCAATACAACACACTCAATACACTCAATACAGCGCACTCAATACAGCGCACTCAATACAACACACCAATACACGCACTCAATACAGCGCACTCAATGCACTCAATACAGCACACTCATTACAGCGCATTCAATACAGCACACTCAATACATCGCACTCAATACAGAGCACTCAATACAGCGCACTCAATACAGCGCACTCAATGCACTCAATACAGCGCACTCAATTCAATGCACTCAATAAAGCGCACTCAATACAGCGCACTCAATGCACTCAATACAGCACACTCAAGAAAGCGCAATCAGCGCACTCAATACAGCGCACTCAATACAACACACTCAATACACTCAATACAGCGCACTCAATACAGCGCACTCAATACAACACACTCAATACAGCGCACTCAATACAGCGCACTCAATGCACTCAATACAGCGCACTCAATACAGCGCACTCAATACAGCGCACTCAATACAACACACTCAATACAGCGCACTCAATACAGCGCACTCAATACAGCGCACTCAATACAGCGCACTCAATGCACTCAATACAGCGCATTCAATACATCGCACTCAATACAGCGCACTCAATACAGCGCACTCAATGCACTCAATACATCACACTCAATACAGCGCACTCAATGCACTCAATACAGCGCACTCAATGCACTCAATACAGCACAATCAATACAGCACACTCAATGCACTCAATACAGCGCACTCAATGCACTCAATACAGCACACTCAATACAGCGCACTCAATGCACTCAATACAGAACACTCAATACAGCGCACTCAATACAGCGCACTCAATACAGCGCACTCAATGCACTCAATACAGCGCACTCAATGCACTCAATACAGCACACTCAATACATCGCACTCAATACAGAACACTCATTACAGCGCATTCAATCAAGCGCACTCAATACAGAGCACTCAATACAGAGCACTCAATACAGCGCACTCAATGCACTCAATACAGCACACTCAATACAGCACACTCAATACAGAGCACTCATTACAGCGCATTCAATACAGCGCACTCAATGCACTCAATACAGCACACTCAATACATCGCACTCAATACAGAGCACTCATTACAGCGCATTCAATACAGCGCACTCAATACAGAGCACTCAATACAGCACACTCAATACAGCACACTCAATACATCGCACTCAATACAGAACACTCATTACAGTGCATTCAATACAGCGCACTCAATACAGCACACTCAATACAGCGCACTCAATACAGCGCACTCAAGACAGCGCAATCAGCGCACTCAATACAGCGCTCTCAATACAGCACACTCAATACACTCAATACAGCGCACTCAATACAGCGCACTCAATACAACACACTCAATACAGCGCACTCAATACAGCGCACTCAATACAATGCACTCAATACAGCGCACTCAATACACTCAATACAGTGCACTCAATACAGCGCACTCAATACAGCGCACTCAATGCACTCAATACAGCACACTCAATACATCGCACATAATACAGAGCACTCAATACAGCGCATTCAATACAGCACACTCAATACATCGCACTCAATACAGAGCACTCAATACAGCGCACTCAATACAGCACACTAATGCACTCAATACAGCGCACTCAATACAGCGCACTCAATACAGCGCACTCAATACACTCAATACAGCGCACTCAATACAACACACTCAATACAGCGCACTCAATACAGCGCACTCAATACAGCGCACTGAATGCACTCAATACAGCGCACTCAATGCACTCAATACAGCACACTCAATACAGAGCACTCAATACAGAGCACTCATTACAGCGCATTCAATACAGCGCACTCAATACAGCACACTCAATACAGCGCACTCAATACAGCGCACTCAATACAGCGCAATCAGCGCACTCAATACAACACACTCAATACACTCAATACAGCGCACTCAATACAGCGCACTCAATACAACACACTCAATACAGCGCACTCAGCGCACTCAATACAGCGCACTCAATGCACTCAATACAGCACACTCATTACAGCGCATTCAATACAGCACACTCAATACATCGCACTCAATACAGAGCACTCAATACAGCGCACTCAATACAGCACACTCAATACAGCGCACTCAATACAGCGCACTCAATACAGCGCACTCAATCAGCACTCAATACAGCGCACTCAATACAGCGCACTCAATGCACTCAATACAGCGCACTCAATACAGCGCACTCAATGCACTCAATAAAGCGCACTCAATACAGCGCACTCAATACAACACACTCAATACAGCGCACTCAATACAGCGCACTCAATACAGCGCACTGAATGCACTCAATACAGCGCACTCAATGCACTCAATGCACTCAATACAGCACACTAATACATCGCACTCAATACAGAGCACTCATTACAGCGCATTCAATACAGCGCACTCAATACAGCACACTCAATACAGCGCACTCAATACAGCGCACTCAAGACAGCGCAATCAGCGCACTCAATACAGCGCACTCAATACAGCGCACTCAATACACTCAATACAGCGCACTCAATACAGCGCACTCAATACAACACACTCAATACAGCGCACTCAATACAGCGCACTCAATACAACACACTCAATACAGCGCACTCAATACAGCGCACTCAATACAGCGCACTCAATACAACACACTCAATACAGCGCACTCAATACAGCGCACTCAATACAGCGCACTCAATGCACTCAATACAGCGCACACAATGCACTCAATACAGCACACTCAATACAGAGCACTCAATACAGAGCACTCATTATAGCGCATTCAATACAGCGCACTCAATAAAGCACACTCAATACAGCGCACTCAATACAGCGCACTCAATACAGCGCAATCAGCGCACTCAATACAGCGCACTCAATACAACACACTCAATACACTCAATACAGCGCACTCAATACAGCGCACTCAATACAACACACTCAATACAGCGCACTCAGCGCACTCAATACAGCGCACTCAATGCACTCAATACAGCACACTCATTACAGCGCATTCAATACAGCACACTCAATACATCGCACTCAATACAGCGCATCAACAGCGCACTCAATACAGCACACTCAATACAGCGCACTCAATACAGCGCACTCAATGCACTCAATACAGCGCACTCAATACAGCGCACTCAATACAGCGCACTCAATACAGCGCACTCAATGCACTCAATACAGCGCACACAATGCACTCAATACAGCACACTCAATACAGAGCACTCAATACAGAGCACTCATTATCGCATTCAATACAGCGCACTCAATAAAGCACACTCAATACAGCGCACTCAATACAGCGCACTCAATACAGCGCAATCAGCGCACTCAATACAACACACTCAATACACTCATACAGCGCACTCAATACAGCGCACTCAATACAACACACTCAATACAGCACACTCAGCGCACTCAATACAGCGCACTCAATGCACTCAATACAGCACACTCATTACAGCGCATTCAATACAGCACACTCAATACATCGCACTCAATACAGAGCACTCAATACAGCGCACTCAATACAGCACACTCAATACAGCGCACTCAATACAGCGCACTCAATGCACTCAATACAGCGCACTCAATTCAATGCACTCAATAAAGCGCACTCAATACAGCGCACTCAATGCACTCAATACAGCGCACTCAATTCAGCGCACTCAATGCACTCAATAAAGCGCACTCAATACAGCGCACTCAATACAACACACTCAATACAGCGCACTCAATACAGCGCACTCAATACAGCACGAATGCACTCAATACAGCGCACTCAATGCACTCAATGCACTCAATACAACACACTCAATACATCGCACTCAATACAGAGCACTCATTACAGCGCATTCAATACAGCGCACTCAATACAGCACACTCAATACAGCGCACTCAATACAGCGCACTCAAGACAGCGCAATCAGCTCACTCAATACAGCGCACTCAATACAACACACTCAATACACTCAATACAGCGCACTCAATACAGCGCACTCAATACAACACACTCAATACAGCGCACTCAGCGCACTCAATACAGCGCACTCAATACAGCGCACTCAATACACTCAATACAGCGCACTCAATACAGCACACTCAATACAACACACTCAATACAAAGCACTCAATACAACACACTCAACACATCGCACTCAATACAACACACTCAATACAGCTCATTCAATACAGCACACTCAACACAGCGCACTCAATACAACACACTCAATGCAGCGCACTGAATACAGCGCAATCAATGCACTCAATACAGCGCACTCAATACAGCGCACTCAAGACACTCAATACAGCACACTCAATACAGCGCATCAATGCACTCAATACAGCGCACTCAATACAGCGCACTCAAGACACTCAATACCGCACACTCAATACAGCGCACACAATGCACTCAATACAGCGCACTTAATACAGCGCACTCAATGCACTCAATACAGCACACTCAATATATCGCACTCAATACATCGCACTCATTACAGCGCATTCAATACAGCACACTCAATACATCGCACTCAATACAGAGCACTCAATACAGCACACTCAATACAGCGCACTCAATACAGCGCACTCAATACAGCGCACTCAATACAACACACTCAATACAGCGCACTCAATACAGCGCACTCAATGCACTCAATACAGCGCACTCAATGCACTCAATACAGCGCACTCAATACAACACACTCAATACAGCGCACTCAATACAGCGCACTCAATACAGCGCACTGAATGCACTCAATACAGCGCACTCAATGCACTCAATACAGCACACTCAATACAGAGCACTCAATACAGAGCACTCATTACAGCGCATTCAACACAGCGCACTCAATACAGCACACTCAATACAGCGCTCTCAATACAGCGCACTCAAGACAGCGCAATCAGCGCACTCAATACAGCGCACTCATTACAACACACTCAATACACTCAATACAGCGCACTCAATACAGCGCACTCAATACAACATACTCAATACATCGCACTCAATACAACATACTCAATACAGCTCTTTCAATACAGCACACTCAACACAGAGCACTCAATACAGCGCTCTCAATACAGCGCACTCAAGACAGCGCAATCAGCGCACTCAATACAGCGCACTCAATACAACACACTCAATACACTCAATACAGCGCACTCAATACAGCGCACTCAATACAACATACTCAATACATCGCACTCAATACAACATACTCAATACAGCTCATTCAATACAGCACACTCAACACAGAGCACTCAATACAACACACTCAATGCAGCGCACTCAATACAGCGCACTCAATGCACTCAATACAGCGCACTCATTGCACTCAATACAGCGCACTCAATGCACTCAATACAGTGCACTCAATGCACCGCACTCAATACAGCACACTCAACACAGCGCACTCAAATACTGGATGCATGAATATGCATGTATTCAAAATAACGTATTTGTCCAGTAACAGTTTGGACAACAGTGATGTTCTGATTTCCCGCACAATTAAATTAATGTACTTTTAAAACGTGCATTTGTCGCTAATGCTTGTCATTTACCATATAATATCCTCAACAGGTAATCAACACTTTAACAAATACATATTTAATTTGTTTATTCTCTCATTATGAGATTAGCTCATATCGTTAATAAATAATGTCGTTGTTTGATTTCTCTTTAAGACGATAACAGAGTACCCCTTCGATTTATAATACAAATAACGGTTGACAAAGACAATTCGGTTAGTCGAACGTTTATCATACGTTCGCATATTGAATACAGGTTTATAATTAAATGGGCTAATGTTAACGACATTTCTCTGTCTGAAGTACTAAAGGTGGATTTCTCTAATGCGCATGGTTAAGCGGTTAACCAGTACTTGATGCACAACCCCCGTAAGCAATTACTATGTGGAAGTCGTGATAGCGCAGTGGTAGCGCGTTCGCTTCATGAGCGAAAGGCCTGGAGTTCGAGCCCCGTTGGAGCCGTTACGAGTGTGCCCTAAGGCAAGGCATTTAAATTCCACGTTGCCTCTTCTCTCTCCCTCGTGGCGATGGATTCCATCAGGAATGAGGTCTCGAGAGTGATTAATATAAGTTATAAGAACTTGTTTCGCAATCGAGCTAAATAAATTTGTATAAACTAAGCAACTACCAACTTTTCATTTTCAAATAAAGAGACACGATCTGAGCAGGGCTCGAACAAGTGACCATCAGTGATGATAGGTTACAGTCGTATACAAGTCAGCGACTTTAACCACTCGAACACGACCTTAAAGACGTATCCGGGAGTTGTTAGTGCGCATCTTTTCCGCGTATTCTCTTTCCGTTAATTTATGTTTCGGTACTTTGAGTTCATTACAACTTGAACTGATTTCGGTCAAACGAATCATTTTCGCGTTTCATATTTATACTAGTTTAAACAAATTTGCGATGCCGTCGGTGAACAGACGCACATCAGGATGTTTCATTTCGAACAGAAGAAGGGAAAGTATTCAAAGGATTACTTTATTTCCAAGAACGGAACAATTTTCAGCCCGAAACTGTGATGATGCAATTGCCATCGATTCGGACACGCCTTGTATTTGTTTGACAGATCACGATGTTTGTGCATGTAGTCAAAATAATTCGAGTGCTTGTGACAATTTATCCATAAATATTGAAAACTTGCAATCAGGACCTGTTGATCATGATTGGACATGGAGGCTCGGCAGACGAGTTGTGGAACTTGACTATCTGGCAGATCAGTTAAATTGCACAGATTGTGGAGGACAATTAAGTTTAGCAAACATTTAAACAGAAACTATATATGGGTAGATCGTTGCTATATATTGACTGTAAATGGGGGAACACAGTGGAAACCAATAAGCGTCACCGTGTTAACCCGAGAGGTCCAAAAGTGTTTGACATCAATACAAAAGCAGCTTGGAATGGTTTAGATGGTTTGTCTCAACTATTCAAGGAGAAATTATCGGATGACAAACCTAGAGTAACCTAGCGTATTATTGGAAGTGTGTTCAATTATATATCGTTGTAAAGAGTAAAAAACTTATAATTATTACAATAATACACTTCAGATTGAAATCGTTTTCGATAAAGGGAGATAATTAAATGTCATATCTCTCAGAAACAAGGCGACATATAGTTTTCATTTTATTTTCTAATATTATCTATTGATCACCATATATAACAACAATTGTACAATTCTCTCTTCTAGAAATGTTGTTATTCATAAAAACGTTAATATATTACATATTGACGACCCACGAGACTGAAATAAAACAAATAGCAAATTAAATATTATCAAGGATCTTGGAAGATTATTATACTTTTATTATAAGGTATAATACATAATATTGACCAAACAATGAGTTATGGTACTGTGTATTATTTGACCATGTTTCGTTAACATGCCGATTAGTGGTGTTCTAAAAATAGACACAGTGCAAAAGTAAGCATGGCGACCTATTGCTATGAAGCGTGTTTTCTGACTATTATATCTTGTAGTACGTGCATGCAAAATTTTAGAAAATTCTCTCCGCTAGAACTTATTCCAGGATATGTCTTTAACAACTCGAACACGAGCAATACACTTGCTATGCTACTTTGTGTCTTACTATCTGCTGCTTATGCTATACCTATAGGTTTTTATATCATTACTGAGCAAGTATATCACAATGTGTTTAAATTAGGGATGGCAATGAATATTAATTCGGACGTCCGAATATCCGAATAATATTCCAGTATTCGAATATTCGGGAAAATATTATATAATTTGCAATTTATATGAAATAAACTGTCAGATACGTTATTGTCTTTTGAAACCGTCATACAACATTCCAATATAAAAGAAATCGTCCCATGATGTGTGAATAAACCATGTTACTTGACACGCTGCCATGTAATCGTAAAATGACAGTAGGTGTTATGGTAGGTAGTGTTTAATCATGATGTCAACACTGTTTAGACGAGAACATTCCTTTGAAAGATTACAGACACTTTAAAACAACATCCACCCCCATATATCTTAATTTTTGAGTTTTTGATAGAATTATATCGATATTCAACTACCTTCCCGACCGAATAGTCGAATAGTAAAATCGCTATTCGTTGCCATCCCTAGTTTAAATCACTAAGGGGTACCGAATGATGTACATGTTATTCAATAACTACGTGTCACTTATACTATACCTGTTATTCCCCAAATACCTAGCCATTACAAGATACTAGGTTTTTTTAGATTGTTGGAGGATAGTGCAATGATACAGACATTCCAGAGTTTCCTCTGGTTCCTTTTTGTGCAACGTGTTAAGCACCAACACGAGACATCGGCTTTAAATCCCATCTGAAAGACTGTTAATAATATTAGGGTCAGACGGGGTGTGACAGGGCTTAATATATTTATAATGTACTGGTTATTCTTAGCGTAATAGCTTAGTTTAATAATTGTTATTGCATAAACAAAATATACTACAATACAAAGATTGACACATAAATGAAAACAAATGGGAACAAATGGGTTGGGAGCGAATGGGTTGGGAGCGAATGGGTTGGGAGCGAATGGGTTGGGAGCGAATGTGTTGGGAGCGAATGGGTTGGGAGCGAATGTGTTGGGAACAAATGGGAGCAAATGGTTTGGGAACAAATGGTTTGGGACCAAATGGGTTGGGAGCAAATGGGTTGGGAGCAAATGGGTTGGGAGCGAATGGGTTGGGAGCGAATGGGTTGGGAGCGAATGTGTTGGGAACAAATGGGAGCAAATGGTTTGGGAACAAATGGTTTGGGACCAAATGGGTTGGGAGCAAATGGGTGGGAGCAAATGGGTTGGGAGCAAATGGGTTGGGAGCAAATGGTTGGGAACAAATGGGAGCAAATGGTTTGGGAACAAATGGTTTGGGACCAAATGGGTTGGGAGCAAATGGGTTGGGAGCAAATGGGTTGGGAGCAAATGGGTTGGGAGCACATGGGTTGGGAACAAATGGGAGCACATGGGTTGGGAGAAAATGGGAGCAAATGGGTTGGGAACAAATGGGAGCACATGGGTTGGGAGAAAATGGGAACACATGGGTTGGGGGCAAATGGGAGCAAATGGATTGGGAGCAAATGAGTTGGGGTCAAACGGGAGCACATGGGTTGGGAGCAAATGGGTTGCACATATAATACATATATTATTCCATGACTACTGTACTGTGTAACTATAATACACTGGCTATTTTATTGATACTGGGCATATATAATATATTAATTATTAGATTAGTTTATACACATCTGTTTATGCTCGATTGTGAAAAAACTTCTTACAACTTATATCACTCTCGAGACCTCATTCCTGATGGAATCGATCGCCACGATGGAGAGAGAAAAGGCAACATGGAATTAAATGCCTTGTCTAAGGGCACACTCGTAACGGCTCCAGCGGGACTCGAACTTCGGATCGTTCGCACTACCACTGTGCTATCACGACTTCCATTAATGATTCTATAAATGCGTGGAGCTACTTGTATGTGAACTGCATGTGGTCATATCCAGTTCTATATTATCTTGTTTAGCTGGTGTATTACCAGTATTTGTTTTCATCAGAAATGTTGGACACACTGGTAAGTATTTGCATAGTTTAATATTATTAATGTACTTCTGTACACTGGGTAGGTCGTATATACGTCGTCGGGAATCTGGTAGAGTGTTGATGTCCGCCGACTTCACATCTCTCCATGATAGAATACCACGCTCCTCATTTGTACCTGCAGAATAACAATACTGATAGATCTGCGAGCTACAGACAATAGAATACCACGCTCCTCATTTGTACCTGCAGAATAACACTACTGATAGATCTGCGAGCTACAGACAATAGAATACCACGCTCCTCATCTGTACCTGCAGCATAATAACACTACTGATAGATCTGCAAGCTACAGACACTAGAATACCACGCTCCTCATCTGTACCTGCAGAATAATAACAATACTGATAGATCTGCGAGCTACAGACAATAGAATACCACGCTCCTCATTTGTACCTGCAGAATAACAATACTGATAGATCTGCAAGCTACAGACAATGTGCTGTGGTTTGCACATGGATGGTTCGTGTCATGGATAGCCTACAGACAATGTGCTGTGGTTTGCACATGGGTGATTCGTGTCATGGATAGGCTACAGACAATGTGCTGTGGTTTGCACATGGGTGGTTCGTGTCATGGATAGGCTACAGACAATGTGCTGTGGTTTGCACATGGGTGGTTCGTGTCATGGATAGGCTACAGACAATGTGCTGTGGTTTGCACATGGGTGGTTCGTGTCATGGATAGGCTACAGACAATGTGCTGTGGTTTGCACATGGGTGGTTTGTGTCATGGATAGGCTACAGACAATGTGCTGTGGTTTGCACATGGGTGGTTCGTGTCATGGATAGGCTACAGACAATGTGCTGTGGTTTGCACATGGGTGGTTCGTGTCATGGATAGGCTACAGACAATGTGCTGTGGTTTGCACATGGGTGGTTCGTGTCCTTTATTGATTTATTGATTGAAGCAGCAGCATTTCTAGTTAGTTCGCCTCCGAGACTCACAACCACCCCCTCACTACCCCCTCAGAACCACCCCCTCACTATCTTAACAAATTAACGCTCCTGCACCACTCTCAGAGTCAGAGGTACTCTCGTCCACACACGTCATCCCCTCTCACTTCGCTCTCGTCCATTCGCACTGATCGGAAACATTCATATTTAATGAGAACTATCCAGTAGTCAACAATCCAGCCCCAACAGCCATACATTCATTTTTTAAATAGACTAATTAACAATTACCAGGAATTATATTGTCGAGAATGAATCCAATGGTAGCACCTACAAACATGCTTGTGCTTAGTAGAACTGTCAGCATCTCGTCAATAGTGGCATACCCTGCAATCACACAACATTTAGAGGTTATTACTTCGGTCTCTCTCTCTATATCATTGCACTATCCTCCAACATTCTAAAATGACTAATCGCTTCATGAGGCTTCACTCACATGGACAACCGGTAACGTCGATAAATAAACATAGAACACACACATACAACGACATTTGTAAAATATAGTAAACAAACGTCAACCAGCTATCAAGCTATGTGGATTGTCACAACCTATGCTATAATATAATTATACTATGATGTAAATGCACCCCTTCCTATAGTTGTGTTTGATACTAGTGCTTCGTGCAAATAAACGAACGAACGATGTAATTTTGTTTATAGTCGCCACCGCATAAATGCATTTGGGCGACTGTATTTTCTAAGATGGTTATGTCCTAAGGTGATTCTTCTTGTCTAAGGTGATTCTTCTTGTCCTAAGGTGATTCTTCTGTGGTGGTTATTCGATGATGATTATACGTGTTCTGTGATGATTATTCCTATTCTTCTATGGTGATTATGTACGTGTTCTGCGATGATTCTTCTACGATGATTCTTTCTGTTTTCGCTGACGAGTAGGGTAGTCTAAGATGATTATGTACCAGGTGGCTGAAGGTCTGGTCGCTGACTGGATGAAGAAATGAGGTCATCCAGTCGCTGTGAAGGCGCTTCTTCATCGTTGACCCAGTTATGGAGCGATGCCAAACGACAGCTTGACGTTCCCTGCGCCTGGCATCATCTCCCCGACAACAGGGTGACAAGCCCCGTGCCGGTTTCCTGGGTCGGCTCACAGCAGCAGAATGTTTCGGTTGTTCCGTCGTTGTCCACCCCGTTGACGCATCCGGGGTCGAGGTCGCATCCCTCCGTCCCCAACGGACTTCATTGGTAGACGGATAAAAGAGTTCGAGGATGTGCCTCTTCAGCGCCCCAGTGTTAGCTGTCGCCGATCTAGGTAAGTGTTGACACTCCGAAGAGTCGATGCGGGTCCTCGTCTGTATGCGTCAGCGGTGTGGATTGGTCACTTCGGGACGGTGACTCAATCTCCCGATGTGAGCTCAGGATGACATCCCCAGGAGGTTTCTTGATTCCGTGGCAGGGTGACAAAGCCTGGTCTTTCTGTACTCGGTCCCTTGTAGGGCCACACTCCTCACTGTTGGTCACCCCGCAGCAGCATTAATACGGATCTGACAGTTAGACATCTGGTCGTCGATTGTCGCAAGCAAGTCTAGAATCAGTATAAAGCCTGGGTCCACGACCGTTGCCGCTCCCTCAGGTCCGCCATCCCTTCTAAACGAAAAGCTCGAAAATCCAGTGCTCAGGTATAACACCACCTGGAAGAGATGGCAGATCTGTCCTGATGTGCCATAGCCGTGGATCCACATACTTGGGGAGATTCCCCCTTCGCAAGATCGACAACGCCAGGGAAGAGTGTGGAAACCTGGGAGCAAAAACACTCTAGAAAGAGGCGGTGGATCTTTCCTGATGTGCCTTAGCCACTCGTTAGATCTTATTCGCAAGATCGACGACCAGAAGATCCCCGAATCCTACGCTGCTGCTGCGGGATGTGCCCCGGTCACGACGTGCACGTCGTGAGGAGATCAAGATAAGTATGGCCTATAGTATTACATGCACGATGCATGGTGTAGGTATTATATCAATATTTAATATATTACATGCACGATGCATGGTGTAGGTATTATATCAATATTTAATATATTACATGCACGATGCATGGTGTAGGTATTATATCAATATGTAATATATTACATGCACGATGCATGGTGTAGGTATTATATCAATATGTAATATATTACATGCACGATGCATGGTGTAGGTATTATA
>CM026396.1:3353327-3440905 GCA_014843695.1 Archivesica marissinica
TATAGTGTAGTGGTCAAGGGGTACTTTTTGGTCGGGTACCCCTCCCCATGGTAGAACAAGACACAACCTACTTTTTCTTGAAGAGGGTGGTCTGGGGAATAGGAAAAGGATGGTTGTGAATCTGAGATCATTGTAGGTCATTATGAAAATCTCATTTATATATGTGTAGATGAGGACTCCGAGAATAAATTTGATGATATATGTTTTTTCCAAGTATATCAGTTAATATTCAAGCTATATGCACAAATTATGTATCAAAATGTGCAGGATGACAATACACACTCACTACAATTGCATTTAATCAGAAAATATATCTCATACTTGGCATAAAAGCCAAAATAATGCAATTTATTGCTGAAAATCGACTACAGATTCACTGAATTACCGACCTTAATGACTACATAACTTTACACATACCAGCTCCATGTTGATAAATATTATACCTAAATGTATCCTGTACATATATGTATTCAATAGAAGGTTCCAAAGTGTAATATAGCTCCTGCTGATAATTGTATTATCAAAAACATTACACTTTACCGAAATATCCAAAATACCTTAAATTCGCGTATTCCACGAAATATCATGTTTTCATTAGTTTACACCATGCTGCATTGGCAATATACTTTTGTTATATTTAGATACATATATCAGCACATTCACATTCACAATATGGTGAACTAGCATTTATGACTACCCCAGAAATACATGCACAGAACAGTTACTCAGAGTTTTCTTCTAAAAACATACCCCCCCGCCCCACCGCCTAGTACGTAACGCGATTCCAATGTCTGATATAAAATGTGTTTCTATATGTATGACTTCATTGAATGGTGCCTTAATGAACAAGCATACAACAAGCTGACAAGTTGTAGTGAAGACGATGTTCCTAAGATCAACCTGAAAACAATTGCCATATGTCATAATATGATTTCACAGAGTCAGCGCATGTACACATCAATTACACTAGACTTAGCCTTACAAGTGCACCACGAATTTGTAAACAAGAATATGATCGACTTACTTAATTCACTGGGTCATTGTGTCTCCTACGACGAAGTTCGGCGCTTCCTCACATCTGTGGCTATTGATGAGGAAAATGTCAAAGATGGCGTATACATACCCAAGAGACTCCAGCACCTAGGGTCCATTGATGGTTTGCCAGTGGTAGATGCTGCGATCGATAATTTTGACCAAAACGAAGCTACTCTGGATGGAAAGTCAACCACTCATGCCATGGCAGCCGTGCTGTTCCATAGAGGAATCCCCCAACTTGATGACAAGTGCATTCCCAGGTTGCCAATGAAGTCGCTATCAGCAGCTGATAAGAGTCTGTCCAGGATTTGACGATCTCCAGAGGTATATAGCTAAGTCATTCAAACAAAACTGTGGAAATGTTGTAGTCTTTGCTGCCACTTTATCATTATATTTTGGTAATTACAGCATATACCTGGTAAAACAATTGGTAAGAAATTTATGATACCTACGGTTGTGGTCATATGCTTGTTGGTGGCTGGTCTAACATTATAATGCATGCATATAGAATAGCATCGATAACATAGACAGTAAAATGGTAGTATAATACTATTCACAAGTTACCACGAATGTGCATGCATGTCCAAATATATATTTAGTTCTGACATGTATTACTTTAAGGTACAACAAACCTGCCAAACGACCAGAACCTCCTCCTGTGAGCGATTCAGCAATGATGAATATTGACATAGACCATCCAGAATTCAAGACAGCCGAATCTAGAGATTTAGCATGGAAAGTGTCCCGTAAAACGTTGATGATCATCAGGCTATCCCATCGTGGTCGGCATCTAATGCATTCTTGTCTGAGCGGAATCTGCCAGTCGCGACTACATGCTACCTGCCCTTCATTCGTGCTCCACCAACGGATCTTACCACCATCTATACCATCCTACTTAGATTAGTCCAGATAGCCGACACACTTAAGCAGCCTCACATCCTAGTCACAGCAGATTGCGCCATCTACAGCAAGGCACAACAAATAATGTGGAACAAGCCTCCACGTTTGGACGGAAAGATAACAATGAGGCTAGGTGGTATGCACTTAACAATGGCTTATGTAGCGAGCATCGGGAAACTCTATGGTGACGGGGGTCTCCTCTCCATGCTGGTCGACTCGGACGTCTATGCGTCAGCAACTGCAAGACTTATGCTCGAAGGGAAGCATGTGTCCAGAGGAAATAGGAGCATGAAACTGGTGCTAGAGGCCTTGTATCGGTTGTATCAGGAAGCATTTTTGGCATGGCTACAACATCAGGTTCAGACAGATCTTCGACAAGATGACATGGATAAGCTTGTGAGCGATATCCAACAGGCTTTCAAATCAGAAGACAACGAATCAGCTCGAAAACTAACCGAACAGCTAGAGTCCGAACACATCACAACCTTACAAGCGCTACATCAGGAGTTCACAGCCGCTGGACGAACACAATCAGCTACCTTTGCTTACTGGGACACATTCATGCAGGGAGTGGGAACTTTGTTGCGACTTCTGAGATCAGAGCGGGATGGTTTATTCGAGCTGCATCTCATCGCTGTCTGTGAGGCCATCCCCTGGTGTCGAGCTGCCGACAGAGGCAACTATGTCCGATATTTGCCTGGATATCTGAATGATATGATAAGCCTCAAGCAGAAACAACCAAAATCTTACCAATACCGGCAAGAACGTGGATTCGTAGTCCGGATGTCGTCCAGACGGTTCAATGCAGATGCCAGTGACCAAGCACTTGAACAGACAATAAACCGTGAGGGGAAGAGCGAGGGAGGTGTCATCGGATTTACCTTGCGGAAGGGCGCTCTCACACGCTGGATGGTGACTCGACACATCACTGCGGAGTACACAGATGCCTTCAAGGAACTGTGCCATAGTAACAAACAAACACAAACGAGAAACCACACTGAGCATGGCAAGACTAGGATGGCAAGGGATGAACAGGACGTCATAAAGATAAAGGAATATGTTTCAGGCTTACATAATCCCTTCGACCTTGATACTGTGCCCGATGAACTCGTCAATATCACCACTGGACAGGTCGCATCACAGGAAGTTGCCAATGGACTGATAAATTGTCTGGAAGTTGCACAGAAACGGAACACTACCTTTGTGGAGAAGCGGCTCATGGTTGACAGGACACTCAGTTTCTGGGAGACAGACACACGGACGAAGACTCCAACATTTGCCAACATGTCCAAATCTTTGACATCCAAGAAAACAGACAAGATCATGGTAGATTCTGAAGTCTTATTCCGAAGGCTGCTGGCTGTGTCGAAGCAGAGGGATATCAGCTTAGAAGAGGTTCTGACACACGAGCTAGCACCTGTACCACCTTCTCTGTTCAACGATGATGGCACGATGCGCATGTTGACCAATGCTGATTTAGCCAAGAAGTTAGAATCGAATTGCGATGAAATACAGGTGTTGGAAGAGACAGATGATCGTCACACTGCATACATCATTGATGGGATGGCACTACTTCAAGCAATGGATGAATCCAAGTTTGACACATTCGATGATTTGGGACTTGTCGTAATGCAGAGAATTCAGTCACTGCTAGCTGGTAACATAGGTGTGATATCAGTCACTCTGGTCTTTGATCGATATGATTCGGAGATATCCATCAAGCAGCTGGAACGAGACCGTCGTACAGGTAGAGAAACAGGCCCTACGTATGTCATCAATGGTCGACGTAGGGTTCCAAACTACCGAAAATTTATGACAACTGCCACAAACAAATCAGCACTGGCAGAGTTTGTCTGTGTATATTTGACACAAACCGCTCCACAGCTCATCAAGGAACACCAATCAATCACACTGGCAGGAGGTTTTGAAGATGGTCAGCTTGTGAAAGTTATTCAGCGCACAGAGGTACAAGAAAAACCTGAACTGTTCAGCACACACGAGGAGGCCGACACACGAATCCTGCTACATGCCATCAATCTTGCTCAATCACACTCAAGAATCATTGTCCGATGCGATGATACTAATGTATTAGTCCTTCTAATATACTACTGTGGCAAGGGTGTGTTTGGAGACTGCAAAGTTTACATGAATGCTGGTCATTGCAGCAAAGCAACAAACCGCCAGAGGTTCATTCCTGTCAACACCATAACTGATCAAATTGGAGAAGATGTTTCACTCTGCTACCAGCGTCACATGCTATTAGTGGATGCGATACAACATCTTCCCTCTTCAAAATAGGTAAGCTCACTGCCTATAGCAAGCTCTTGTTGAATATTGGAGACTTGCTGCCACTGGCACAGTTAGGCCAATCCAGTGACATAACTAATGAACTCCCCACAGCCACGAAGTATGCATTGCTTCTGTATGGATCGAAGAGCAACTCGTGCAAGTCTCTGGATCAGCTACGCTATGATTATGCGTGTAAAAGTGACAAGGTTGCATCACTTTTCCCGCCAACAGATGATGCTTTTCAACAGCATATCAGACGTGTGAATTACCTGGTGGCGATTTGGATTCACAGTCATGAAGCAAAGCCAGTTCTTTGGAGACCTCGTGGCAATGGATGGCAGCTAAGGGACAACAAACTCGAACCTGTCATGTTCGAAAAAGATGCGGCCCCCAAAGAGGTTCGAGACCTGACACATCTCTATTGCACCGATGAGAACTGCTCACAAACTAGAGCCTGTCACTGCCTGACCGTGGGACTGAGATGCACGGAGTTATATTCCTGTGTTGGTGATTGCCAAAACACAGATAATGCTCTTGTGCTAAGTGACAGCAGTAATGACGACAGTGATTGACTGATTACATGAACATCAATCATTTGGATTAAATTACCACTGCTGTATCAATAACTTCCAATTCAATAAATATGTATATCATTTACATGTGCGTGTATTTCTGGGGTAGTCATAAATACTAGTTCACCATATTGTGAATGTGCTGATATATGTATCTAAATATAACAAAAGTATATTGCCAATGCAGCATGGTGTAAACTAATGAAAACATGGTATTTCGTGGAATACGCGAATTTAAGGTATTTTGGATATTTCGGTAAAGTGCTATGTTTTTGATAATACAATTCTCAGCAGGAGCTACATTACACTTTGGAACCTTCTATTGAATACATATATGTACAGGATACATTTAGGTATAATATTTATCAACATGGAGCTGGTATGTGTAAAGTTATGTAGTCATTAAGGTCGGTAATTCAGTGAATCTGTAGTCGATTTTCAGCAATAAATTGCATTATTTTGGCTTTTATGCCAAGTATGAGATATATTTTCTGATTAAATGCAATTGTAGTGAGTGTGTATTGTCATCCTGCACATTTTGATACATAATGTGTTCATATAGCTTGAATATTAACTGATATACTTGGAAAAAACATATATCATCAAATTTATTCTCGGAGTCCTCATCTACACATATATAAATGAGATTTTCATAATGACCTACAATGATCTCAGATTCACAACCATCCTTTTCCTACTCCCCAGACCACCCTCTTCAAGAACAAATAGGTTGTGTCTTGTTCTACCATGGGGAGGGGTTGCACCCATTTTTAAGCCCCTTTTGAGATATTGCCACTACACTAGTATTGTTAAAGTGTGCTTACTAATTGAAGTTTTTTAAATGTTTACTATTTTAATCATTTTGGAGGACAATCTCAAAATATCCTAAAGCTATATTTCGAGGGCTGGGTGCAAAACTACTGTAAGCCTTTCACTAGATCTGTATTACACCAGTTGTGCACTGAGCGCTCGAGTTGATTAATTTAAAGTGGATACTATTAAATGTAGGTCATTCCGAGATCAAATGCAACGCAGTATAATTATATACTTAAGTTGTATTAGTTCTAACGTACTGTAGGTTATACATGTACATTGATATTCATACATACTATACGCTTTCATACTTCACACATACTCATTTACATGGCTTATGATCAATATAATTATGGCTACACCGCGACTGATCTGGACATATGTCGTGTGCAACTGCCATGTTTATTCAACAGGACAAGGGTCAAATATCAGACAATAATTGGTTTCCGCAGCTGTATATTATATAGTATTATATGTCTAGACCAAGATCCACATCTCGCAGCTGCATTGCATTCTTCACGTACTTGTATAGATTAATCAACTCTTTGTTTGCTGTGCTTGAGAAAAGTGTGATTAATTTAATAATATATGCTCGGTCTTTGATTATAATATTGTTTAAAAGTGCTTGTTGCATGTTTCCGTATAATGGACATATTAGAATGAAATGATATTCATCTTCCATCTCGTTGTCATGGCACAGAAAACAGGTTCGTTCCTTACGCTCTATTCTCTATCAGCGTATCTGCCTGATTCTATTCGCAAATTATGATATGAGGTTTTTAGTCTAGCGAGAGGAATCCTGAGCCTTCTACTAACTATATTAGTAAGATATGGTTCCATGCCAAAGTCATTCTTTACATACTTATAAAATGAGTTCAGAGATTTAGTTGATCCCATATCTGCATGTCATTTCTGTAGGAATTCATCAATTAATCTTTGCTTACAAATTGCAACAATATATTTTCGTTGGCAATACTAGGATGATTCCAATAATTGTTTAACATTTGTAAACCAATTTGATTTGCCTTCTACATCGTCAAGTACAGAGCTTTCCCCTATCGTTTTTAAAATCAAATTATTGGTTGACAAAATCTTAATAAGATGCACCAACCTTACGGCCAATCAATTTGCACTCGCCCGGGCTTTTGAAATATGACGATAGTTTATTAGTCAAACTCCTGAATACACATACATTAATCTTAACTACATACAGCTATACGACATGTAACGTTAATAATGTATTCTAACATGGCTCAGCATTGTGTCTGTCTAAGAAAATGTTAACCATGTTAAAATCTGCAATAAAACACTATTTAGCGAGAGTGACTTCAAACCTGACGCCAGATTCCTTGCATTGTTGTAGTTTTATAACGTAATTTGCGCGAACTTAAAAAAACATTTTTACCAACTATTTTTGCGCTTTTTATATATTTGTGTCATGTTAGAATGGCAATAATATTTGGATTTACTTTATTTATAGTCAAATAAAACATGGTTTGTCGTTCTGAGTGCCGGCATTAAGAACTTGTTTCAGAACTCCAAACCATGTTTCATTCCTCAATAAATAACCGAAAGCCACATCTTATATCATAAATATTGACAGCAGTCATTATCTGATAATAATCGGATACGTTCATCAGTCTATAACAGGTGCAGACTGTGAACATATAACTGCTTACAATAACACAACACATAAATGTAGCAATTTAAGTTTAAACGTTATTTTATTTTACAATGATTGCAATTTAAATGATGTTTTATACAAAAACCACATGAGAGAAACCCCAACATGTGAATGTGATTACCAACTGAAAATGCAGAACACTATTTTCAATGTTATAATGCTCTAAGAATTGCTCTATTTAACGAATCAAGAATTGACCATCCACTGTAATTATGTTGTTGAGATACTATTCACAGCATTACAGATATTTATCAGGCAATCACATCGTTTTAAATGATTACCTTTATATTACTTTCATGCTTACGCTATTGCATTTAACAACTCTCCAATCAGTAATACATTTCCGTTTTCACTTTGCTTGAGCCTTGGTGTTGGGGTGCACTTCTTGGGAAACTGGACAGTGCATTATGCAGACCTTTCGTGGAAACTGTCAGACTATTACTACATATAATCATACATTTCAGTTTTGATTGCGTAGCAACGTCACGTTCATTATGTAGTGTTCAAATTGTTTTATGGGGAGGGCCAATCACGAATGTTGTCAGAACTTGTGGCCCAACACATTATTGCTAATTATGTATCGGTTATACGATTGTTATTGTTATATACATGTATATAGACTCAAAATAGAGCAATACAATATTATCAAATCAAGCATACAACTCACCTTGGGGAGGGTCATAACTAATGTTGCTAAAACGTGTGACCCAACACATTTGCTTCAACATGTATTGACAATTCGTGTGCACAAAAATGGCATAAATCGTATATACTATGCATAATTATACAAGTGTGTTCATTTGTTTTGTTCTGTACATTGTATATATATATTGAATGTAATAAAATATTATTAAACTAAACAACTCACCTGAAATCCTAGCATTATACTCAAGTACAATGATGGTGCATTGTCCACTCCGAACTCTGTGCAATCGTTAGCATCCACACTTTCACTCGGTGTATTCTTTGAATCTATTTCCGTCTTCATCTTTTAGACAAGTCTGAGAAAATAGTAATTAAAGATCGAGTGTATAAAGACGGTTTAATCCTGATCGTCCCACATTTGAGTGTCCATTAGTCCTGATTGTCCCACATTTGATGTTTACAGGTAACTGTATATTGCAGATTTCAGGCTATAGACTTTTTCAATAAAATAACATTGTCTGCCAGTTATACTTGTATATATGTAAATATAAATACAATACATATATTGATAACATATAAAGTGGCATACAATTGTGTTATTATAAGTTTTAGTTTGTTAAATAATCCAAGTATCTACAGTTCTTTGATGATTAGCAAAGCCAATTTATTTATAGAACATCAATGGAAGTTGATTTTAATCCTGTATCTACAACTTGAAAGTGGAAACAGACCATACTCCGAAATAGGCATAGGGTATGATATTACCTGTAGCAAATTCCTGGTAGTCGCACGTGGAAAATGACCAGAATTAACAAGTGTGGAACAATCAGGACGATACCATACAGACACACACGACAAACGTGTCACGTCAATAAATGTATATACACTCTGCCATAGCTTAGGAAAAGTATGCATGTCATGGAGTAAATCTTTAATAATGCAACAACACGGTGTACCTATTGATGAAGAAAATATACCTAAATGTGGACATCTCACAAAAAGCATGCAATGTCACAGATCATTAATTTTATTTTTTTTATTTCACAACGATTGCGAAGAAAATTTTAACAACTTATATTATAAAATATATTAATCACTTTCGTTGGCGCGGATGAAAGCGTAAATGTTGTTATTCGTGTGGGAGGAAACCGGAGTACCCGGAGAAATCCTACAAGACCGGTCCGGCGACCATCGTGCCATCGTAGTCGCTGTTGTAGTTATGCTTGATAACTGGAAATTACATGCATACAGTTGTTGTTTTTTTTAATATAAGTTTATTTAACGTCGCTATCGGTTGCCCTTTTAAGCGACAGGGCAAAATTCCCTAACAACACCTATCCTGGGCAGGCTCCGGCGGTTAACCAGTGCTTGGTGCACCAACCTCCGTAAGAAACTGCCAACATTTTCATATAAATAGACACGGTCTGAGCGGGGCTAGAACGCGTGACCATCAGTGAACCGAACCACACGTCAGCGACCGTAACCTCCAGGGCGGCCGACATACGCGTATACTGTAAAGTGTATGTTTATTTATAGTGTCACCCTTTTGATAGGGGCGTTTCATCCATTGGTGCATGAGAACAGCAATTATATTCCTAATGTCAGGAGCCATGCAATCGGCAACCATTATTTAATTAAATAATTGGCAGCTCACTAACAGGCCCACACATTCCAGGTCATATTAAAGTTTAAACTTTATTTATTTTACAACAATTGCGAAGCAAGCTTTAACAACTTATATTAATCACTATCGTTGGCGCAGACGTGAAGGTAAATGTGGTCATTCGTGTGGGAGGAAACCGGAGTACCCGGGGAAAACCCACCTGTTCGATCTAGCGACCATCGTACAATCTCACATAGTTCCCGGTCCGAGGATCGAACCCGGGTTGCATTGGTGAGAAGCGAGCGCGCTAACCACTGTGCTAGTGGGACATATACTGCTACTTGTTGCACAGGAAGGTGTACTGTTGACGGACATTTCGTGCATACTACTCTGTTTCATCTCGATCTACACGCACTTACAAAATAACATAACATATTTTAAAACACTGTCGTGACGTCGTGCTTTTGTACTTGCAGTCCATCATATATAGGCAAGGGTATTATATTAAATCCTACGTGGACATTTACGATATTAACAATTTTAATTAGTAGGATCTTGTTATATAAGTTTGTGTTTTAAGTATGATATAAGCCTCAAACTGATCCAATATCTAAAATATTGGTACTGTCTACCGTTTACATATTGGATCGTTTTCGGCTTATATCTTATACATATTCAGTGGGTAAATTTGCGTAAACTAAACCAACATACTACTTTTCTTTTGTAACGATACACTTTCATCAATTCCAGAACGTATTATTGTAAGATGACGAATCAGTAATGTTTGTATAAATGTACCGTGCTATCGGCCATGTTCTATATGTGCCGTAATGTTTGTATAAATGTACCGTGCTATCGGCTATGTTCTATATGTGCAGTAATGTTTGTATAAATGTACCGTGCTATCGGCCATGTTTTATATGTGCAGTAATGTTTGTATAAATGTACCGTGCTATCGGCCATGTTCTATATGTGCCGTAATGTTTGTATAAATGTACCGTGCTATCGGCTATGTTCTATATGTGCAGTAATGTTTGTACAAATGTACCGTGCTATCGGCCATGTTTTATATGTGCAGTAATGTTTGTATAAATGTACCGTGCTATCGGCCATGTTCTATATGTGCCGTAATGTTTGTATAAATGTACCGTGCTATCGGCTATGTTCTATATGTGCAGTAATGTTTGTACAAATGTACCGTGCTATCGGCCATGTTTTATATGTGCAGTAATGTTTGTATACATGTACCGTGCTATCGGCCATGCTGAACTGTTGTATTTAAGTTTATTTAACGTCGCTACCTTCCCTACATACGGATCTGTAGTTCAGTGGTAACACGCTGGACTGGTAATCCAGGGATCGCTGGTCCGATCCCCCGTCTGACACTAATAAAATTAGCATTCTTTCAGATGGGACGTTCATCCGAGGTCTCGTGTCAGTGCTTTACACCGTGCACGTAAAAGAACCCGAGGAAATTCTTGAATGGGTCTCTGTCTGTATCATTGCCCTATCCTCCAACAATTTAAATTGACTAATCTCTTCATACGGTAGCGACGATAAATACACGTAAAACACACACTACCTTCCCATTTGAGCGACGGGAAGTTTACACCTTTCCTGGGCAAGCTCCAACGGTTAGCCAGTACTTAGTGCACCAACCTCCGTAAGAAACTGCCAATGTTTTCATATAAAGTGATGCTATGTTACAGTGGTATACAAGTCAGCGACCGTAACAACTCGACCACGAAGACGGTCTCGGTCATGTTCTCTATGTGCAGTAATGTATGTCAAATATATCCATCGTATGAATGCATTTATACATAGATTCCATGTTCTCTATGTGCAGTCAATTATGTATAAATGAGTTCATATGATGGATTTATGTTTGAGCTACCAGGAGTAGTCCGTTTATTGTTTCATAATATAAATAACAAATACATATATGTCGACATTATATATCAATTAACAGTTATACAATAATATATAGACAATACATCCTATTATAGTATATATTCAAATGCATTTATTAATTTTTACAAAGAGAGAAGGAATTAGGTTTGAAAGTAAGATAGCAGAAGAGATGAGTAGTTCTGATTACTGATACTAGTGTTGTTACACGAGTGTGAGTTCCTTCACATCAGTCAAATATCGATTGATCATGGATGATTTTAACATATCTGTGTTTCATTCTGTATGTCCGGCAAGGCGCCATTACGTTGTTTTAGGAGGTGATTCCAATAGCGTTCTATGACGTCAAGTTCAGTATGTGCACGCTGTCTAACGATGTTGGTGTCGTTCACCAAATAACCAAAAATAGCTGGAGAGACGCAATATGACTTAAGCTGCTGGTGCGACCTTTACCCCCCAAAACTAACACTAATAATATCTAGATAAATTGTCTTGAATTGAATGACAGATTGTCAGATCGCAGGTTCGATCCCCCGTCTGACGATAATAAAATTAACAGTCTTTCAGATGGGACGTTAAACCGAGCTCTCGTGTCGGTGCTTTACACCGTACACGTAAAAAAACCAGAGGAGACCCTGGAATGGGTCTCTGTCTATATCATTGGCTATCCTCTAAAAATCTAAAATAACTACTCTCTTCAGGAGGCGTCGCTCATATGGGCAACCGGTAGCGACGATAAATAAACGTAACACACACACACAACACACACACACACACACACGCACACACACACGCACACGCGCACGCGCACGCGCGCGCGTATTGAACAACATGTTGGTGTTGGTGTACGTGCGTTTACATGGTAATGAAGCAAATGTAATGAATACTAGTCTATCTCTGTCTCGTAATCTATGCATCGTACGTTCAATGAAACAACACCGTAGTTGTGTCAATAAACGAGACATTTATGTCGAGAAGACATTTCTACTCTCCTGTATGGGGATGTAATCCATTTGTATTGGGAAAACTATACAAGTTTCACGAAATGTTTCGAAATCGAGGCAAACACATGTGCATACAATGTGGTACTGATTCTCGTGTTTGATCTTAGAGCCATATTTATGACTCTCTAGAATAGGCGACTGACCATAATACCACGGGTGCATAGCAACGGCATTACCAACAGCAGCCTCTTCATTGTATATCAAAACAAAGGATTCCAACAAAATCGTAAATTTCCGAATGTTTTTGTTGCATGTTTTATTTCCTTCTTGCGCTTAAGCTCGTTTTATAGCAATATATAAACAATACTTGTAATGTAACATGTCATAACAGAATATGTGTGTATGTTATTGTATTAGAGGTAAGGGATTCGAAAATGTTACTATGTAACTTTTTTTCAATCCTATCTGTGTTGTAGCAACTATTCCTGTGTTATGTACCATTCTTGCCAATCCTAACTGTGCTGTTGCAACTATTCCTGTGTTATGTACCATTCTTGCCAATCCTAACTGTGCTATTGCAACTATTCCTGTGTTATGTACCATTCTTGAATAACATATTGTTTAAACCAACAGCAGCCAATGACGCATCGATTTCATTCTGCCGAACTATCTAATCAGGCACATATGTTCACCGAAGGAAATGTGCAATAGCGATGTACAAAAAAAGGTTTAAACTTTATTCATTTCACAAAGATTGCGAAGCAAGTTTTAACAACTTATATTAATCACGCTCGTTGGCGCGGATGAATGCGCATATGTTGTCATTCGTGTGTGAGGAAACAAGAGTACCCGGAGAAAACACACCTGTCCGATCTGGCGACCACCGTACCACAGTACCATCTCACATAATTCTCGGTCCGAGGATCGAACCCGGGTTACATTGGTGAGCAGTGAGCGCGCTAACCACTGTGCTAATCGGACAGCCCATAGCGATGTAAATATAAGTGATTGAAGTATATTGGTGGGAATGGAATATATTTAATTAACGATGTCAATAATTTAAGATAATATGGTATGTACATAATGATTGTACGTTTACACCCCATCCAATTTAGCAAAGTCAGAAGTGTTAGCGTTAGATGACAATGCGTTATCTATTTAATACTCATCTGGTGTTATTTACTGTTGAAAAGACTAGTTCTCATGTACATAGAATAACCTAGTAGTACTCCTGTACTTTTTACAGGTATGCACTTTAACTGTTAATAGTCGTAATTTGCAACTATGTAAACCGCCGATCCATGAATTGGTCTATATGTTTAAACGAAAAACGGAGGTTGGTGCATCAAGTACTTGTTTCAAGGAGAGGACAATCATAAGCTATACAGCTTTATATCCAATTTCTTATATCAGTTGTTGTAAATAATCATGTATTGCCAGAAAATAAATATGTTTAAACTAAGTACTTGTTTCCTGTCAAGTGTTAGTAGGTAAACTGCCCGTTGCACAATGCTCGTCTACACTCATGAATGGCTCTGAGTTCGTGACCTTCTGTAGGCGTTACGAGTGTACATTTAGGCAGTCATTGTCATTCTTACACCTTATATTACTCTCGAGACAGCATTCCTGAAGGAATCCATTGCCATGAGGGAGAGAGAAAAGGCAATGTGGAATTTAAATGCATTGCCTTAATGACACACTCGTAACGGCTCCAGCGGTGAGCGAAGTACGGACTACGTGCTATCGCGACCTCCACGTGAATTTATTTCAGTACTACTTGCTCCAGCGCATTGATGAGTACACAGCCCTACATGACAGCTAGGATCTCTGCGCGTTCCATTTGATCCGGTGTTTGTTTACATTTGGACATTTGTGAAATACTTTGATGGTGACGACATGACTTACTTCTGTCGTACAGCAAGCACAAGCCATGGAGTTTACTGTATGCGTTATAAGTGGATTCTCGTCTGGAACTGAGAATTGAACTGTGACAGTTCATCGATTTACCATAGCACAAAGGAGAAAATACAGTGTTGTGCATCCACGTGTGCCTACATTATGGATAAAACGGGTTACTTTATTAACTGATTAGATTGACAACATTATGATAGCAGATATTATGGCAGTTAATAAGCCATTAGTAAGGATATCTTAATGTATGTTGCAGTATTTAAACTGTATTTAACGATTGCGAAGCAAGTTCTAACAACTTATATTAATCACTTTTGTTGGCGTGGATCAAAGCGTAAATGTGATAATTCGTATGGGAGGAAACCGAAGTACCCGGAGAAAACCCACATGTCCGATATGGCGACCATCTCGCCTACTTTCCCGGTCCGAGGTTCGAACCCGGGTTGCATTGGTGAGTAGCGAGCGTGCTAACCACTGCGCTAATCGGACAGCAAAGTTGCTGTATTATTACGTGGCGGTAGCTGAAACATTCTCTTTAATGGCCTTGTAGACCAGGAGCCCAGGGGGGTCAGCCTAGCTGGAAAGTTAACCAATGTGCATGTATATAGCAATGGTCCATGTGCATGCAATGTAAGGAAATGGACGTATGCCAGGCTCATTCTGGTGGGTATGGTCAAGAGGGCCATGTGAAAGGAACCCCAAAATTAAGCTAGATCAGCTATTTGAGTCAACCTGATGAAACTTATTGTAAAATGCCCGGCATAGACCCAGTTATCACAAATGGCCACTGCCAGACATTTTCGGTGGTGGGTTGTGCCCGCCAGATTTCTATAACCGGTACCCCAACATTGACGTAGATCAGCTCGTGAGGTAACCTGATGAAACTTACTGGAAAACGTTCAGCATAGTCCCAGGTATCATGAATGGCCACTGCCAGACATTTTCAGTGGTGGGTTGTGCTCGCCAGACACCCCCGAATGCCCCACCCCCAAAACTGAGCCAGATCAGCTCATGAGTTAACCTTATGAAACTTACTGGAAAATGTTCAGCATAATCCCAGGTATCTTGAATGACCACTGCCATACATGTTCAGTGGTGGGTTGTGCTTGCCCCACCCCCAAATGCACCCATCATCAACATTTTTAAAGATGGCCGCCATGAAAACCTATTTTTCGTCCTAATTCACATAGTCATAATTTTGGTGTCAAAATATATTGGGGGGGGGGGATAATTAAAAATATTCTACTTTTGACCAGCTCTGATATTTATTTATACAATTTAAAGATGGCCTCCACTAATAAATAACATTTAATGTTATTTATTAGTGGAGGAAGAACCCTTATGATATGGAACACATTTATTAGTGGAGGCCATAGCTTCAACCATAATTTAGTGTTAATATAAGTCTCAGTAAAAACATGTTGATGTTTATCATTTATATAGAAGGCAGTTACAGAATAAAATAACATTGGTCTCACTAGAAATCTTTCTGAACAGGGTGCTGGGAACAAAATCTAAAATACTAAATATCAGCTGGGTGCCTAACATTTCAGCAGGGTGTCATTTCTCAGCAGGTTAGATCACATTCTTTAATCATAATAATGAAAACCCTGTTAATAATAAAAATAGAAAGTAAAGGGTCAATTTGTAATGACTGAATGAGGTGACCTGCACATGGTAAGAAGGGATGCTGCCTGACCAGATGGGTGGCTATTTTTAGCATTGATGTAAGATTAGCAGCATACTGGCTCTCATGAGGGCAGATATTAGCCCAGATATAATTTTGAGGGTGGTTTGAAAACAACAACACAAGCAGCATTACACGTATATTCCCAGCTGGGATTCCAAGACATCCTTCCAATCAAGAGTTGACAGATGAACCAGTCCTAGGTAGGTTATTAACTTATTGTTGTAATATTGATATTCAAGACTAATACTGATATAAAAGCTTGTCCTACCTGGTTCCTACCTCAGCAGCAATTACTGATACCCTGCCGGAGCATCCAATACAGCATCTCAATCGACTGCTGAAGAACTGAATGAATGCCATATTGTACTAAAGGTATTGGATCTGTATTGGTTTTCGAAACTGAGGGAAGGCAACATACCATTGCATGCTGGATTCATGAGCAAGTACATCAAGGACCCCTTACCACTTGAGCGAATTTGTTACATGGACCCAATATCCAGTACCCAACCAACAATGATGTGGTGAGAGAGACGATGATCCGGACAATGAAACAGGCCAGGAGTATGCAGTTGTCACCTATGATTTGGCCATTGCGTTGTAAGCCTACTAAATACAAGCAATTGAAACCCCCTTGTTTGACAAGCTGTTGATAATGCTGGGCAATTTCCACATCGAGCTGGCTTTCTACGGAGCAGTCGGTACATTTATAAATGAAATTGGAATATAATTCATTCTTACTGAAGCCAACATCTTGGCCGAAGGTTCAATGATGGGATTTATGGGAAGTTCTACAACCCGGAGCTACTTGCTAATGTTTTGGAGCAGATTTTGTATGAACGTTTTGACCTGAAAAAGACTACAATTCCTTCATAGAAGTGATGTCCACAGACTAGCAGAAGAACACCTATCAGATAACGTTGTCACCCATCACCTGCATATGTATGAGGACTACTTCCAGTCGATTCTGGATGGAAATCTTGGGTCAACAGCTCAGTCCGGGCCATTTACATCTTCCTGATCAATCGCCTCCACAGAGAGCTGCAGAGATGCATAAAGACGAATGACGTCGGTGGCTACATCCATGCATTCTTAATGATGCTTGCATTATACTTCGCCCTGAAACGACCCAACTATGCCAGATGGCGGATACTTCGTGCAGAAATTGAAGAGTTCAGACCCAAAGCTGCGTGAAGTACTGAAGAAGGGTGCGTTTTCCATCAGACGCACACAGAAGTGTTACAGTAGATCGGCTGTTGACCTCTCTTTGAAACAAACGGTCAACCGTGATGCTGCATCCAAAATGAAGGGAAGTGTTGCCTTCCGAAATTCTGAGAACGCAATGCGCCGATGGTCATTGACTATGACCAAGCGAGCTATGGCAATCACCGAGCTTAGAACATTCACTGGGCTTGAACTGGGGAGAAAATGCAACAGCTCAATGCCGTCCCCCAAGAATCATAAGGGACAACAGTCAGATAGCTGAACTGAAAAATTGACGAATTCTGCAATCCATTCACAGATGATGCTCCAACTTCCTTGGTGAATATTGCAACCGGTCAATCAGCATCTATGGCTACTGTATTATATCTATTCAATATGCTGAAAAGGGGTCAGGATGAAAGGGATAAATTTCAAGATGAATGAGACAGCAACAGCCATCGATTTCTTCTGAAACCAAAGCTACCCTCCTCACAGAAGACACATGCTGAGAGCCTGGGGGACACCTGTGTCCGTATGATCGTAGTCCTTGCAGAGAAGACAGCATTTGACATTCGGAATGTTCTCTCCTGCCCAATGAAGCCATACCCACTGTCATTCGCACACTGTGATGGAGCGCATGTGAAAAGTGAAAAATCGACATTGCTGAAAAAGTTTGAGTCCTTCCAGACAGAAACAATCGCAGAAGCCGAGTTACCGAGGAGTTATGTACATGTCTATGATGGAGGACTTCTCCTTCATTCCGTCCTCTCACAAACAAACAGGGGAGCAGCATACGCATCTCGACAAGTACATGGAGAACTCCATCAAAGTGAGTGAGAGAAAGCTGCGGGGTGCAGTTGATTCAGTATATGTCATAACCGGGCTAGATCAGACAATCAGACAGAGTGGGAAATAACTTCGCACCAATGGAGTATTCAAGAATGAACTTGCCAAGTTTCTCTTGAAAGAGTGGAGGAAAGATCATTACTGGAATATTTTTTGTGGGAAGACCTTGTTTGCTTCTTATGGTGGTGAGTGCTTTCCCTATGTCCCTGATGAGCACAATCATATTACTGTAACCAGCCCAGCACACATCCAAGGTGACCATGAAGAGGCCGATACGCTGATTGCTTTCGACATCGCAAATATCACAGCCGGCAATGTCATGGTGAGGGTATCTGACACCGATGTCTTAGTACTATTGATTGGTGCCCTTGGACATCAACGCTAGTCCGGGATATGGCCAACATCATCGTGGACTGTGGGATGGGAAACAGCAGGAGGTATATCAATGTGACCAACATTGCTGACGTCCTAGAAGAGCGCAAACCTGGACTTCCCAAAGCACTGCCCGGATACCATGCCTCACTGGATGTGACTTTACATCGGCCTTTTACGCACAAGATATGTGTGTCTCAGTACAATGTCTCTATTACGGTGTTGGTGTTATGATTTAATTAGGCCATAGCATTTCTTTACAATTTGATATATGGTGCATTTTTGTGCTGATAACAAATCTGAAATGAAAACAATCTTGGTAACCGGATTCATATTTTTGAGCACTGATTGAATGGTCTCATTTTGAATTTGTACTTGCTTTTTCGGCCGCTACGTTGACATCGTCAACAGTATTGGCGATAGTGTTGATCTGGCTGTAAACTATTGGTCCCCCCATTTCTCTGTTCTGGACCCTACTCTGCACGACTGAGATGACTGCACGCACACCCCTTAAAAATCCTGGATCTGCCCCTGTTGCAACAGCTCTAATCAATTTAATTCAATTTAAATGACTTTCAGGAGAATCCACTGACAAACATCAAGCGTATCGACTGTGCCTTGCTGCGGACCCTTGAGGTGAAGATTCGACGAACGCAGTATGTTACAGCATTGTGAACACATGACATGACATCATCTCCTGAGGACAGTTTGTGACCAGCTGAGTATGGATGGTATGTGAGAGACAACCTCCTGAAGCCAACCTGGTTTGAAGGGCCAGCCATACCAAACAGTTTGTTTACGAATGACAGTAACAATGCAAAGGACATGTAGGTGGAAGTTGACAGAGAGTCTGAGATGGAAGTAGAAACTACTGATGGACAAGTGAGCGATTCAAATGGCAAAGCATGGAGTGAAGACTCAGATTCAGAGAAGGAAGACGGGGAGAAAATATATCTAGAGAATCTAAGGGCGATAAAGTAGCATGCTGAACATTTTTCAGTCACTTTCATCGAGTTTACTGAGATCTAGCTCTGTATTTGGAATGGTGCTGGTATGTAGCAGGCACACTGAACAATAGATAATTACTTACCCGCGTACATGATACATACATGCCTATATGTATATGCTTTATTTAAAACCAATAAAGGAACTGCATTTATATGTGTATTTCTGTTATAAGTCACCTTTTGGTGAATTCACAAAACATCCAAAATTGTTGGCAATATATATATTTTTACAAAATATAATTAAAACACTCCCCATGATACCTGGGACTATGCCAAACATTTTCCAGTAGGTTTCATAAGGTTAACTCACAAGCTGATCCAGCTCAATTTTGGGGGTGGGGGCATTAGGGTGACTGGCGGGCACAACCCACCACTGAAGATGTCTGGCAGTGGCCATTCATGATACCTGGGACTATGCCGAACATTTTCCAGTAGGTTTCATCAGGAGCTGATCTGGCTAAATATTGGGGTGGGGGCATTCGGGGATGTCTGGCGAGCACAACCCATCACTGAAAATGTATGGCATTGGCAATTTGTGATACCGGGGACTATGCCGGACAATTTACAATAAGTTTAACTCATGAGCTGATGTAGCTCAATTGTGGGGTTCATTTCTCGTGGCCCTCCTGACCACACCCACCAGCATGAGCCTGGCAGACGTCCATTTCCTTACATGGGCATGCACATGAACCATTGCTATATACATGAAAATTGGTTAACTCTCCAGCTAGGCTGACCCCTCTGGGCTCCTGTTCTATTGTTGACATCTGGCAATACCTCATAAGCATTAATATACTACATGATAAGAATTAAAAATGCTAATTGTATTCGATTACCGGTGATGTACTCGTGGAGTGTTGGAATTCAAGTCACACACAATTAAATTACCATCAATAGATTCACATAATTTCAAGTGTAAAAATGCAAATGAACTTTATCTGATGATTTGAAACTGAGTGGTATTTCAGTATATTTCACATTTATCTTTGTCATTAACAACACTCTCTGTTATACAATAAGCTACAAAATAACTAAGTATTATGAAATATATTTGATACTGCTACATTTAATAAACTGTTATAATCTAATAAACATCTACTTGAAGATATACATTTTTAAACTGAGAGAAACTGACAACTACACGGACCTGACATTACTACTTTTAAAAACTCAATGACCAATGTTTCATATGACATGTTGTTTGCTGGCAAAACCTATTCAACATGGAGATTACATAGTGCTCATGAGTCCCAGTCTGTCGATTTTTCACTAATGTTCACTCATTTACATCTGGCAGAATGACAGCATGGGGAAACACGATTTCCGAGCGTAGCGCCACCTACATACACCCATATTTACTAGGGTGTTGATTGAAGAACGACAACTCTTATCTGTAAGATACGTTCCCTACAAACAAACGGATTTATTTTGGAAATCACCGAACAGGCACGATCATTTCCGAAAATTGTTTCAACATATAATTTCACGTTTCTGAGTTATATCGACGAGATGGCGGATTTTAACTATTACGTTTATGTGGTAATGGGTTGATTCGGCGTAATTGATGTAAGGACGACTTAAATCTTGAGTAAATATGTCAAATCAGATGAACACTGTACTTCTTAGAACTATTTACCTTTCCATTGACCCGTAAAAATGGAGACCAATTATTCGATTTATCAACATTGCAGTGTCTTGATTTCGATTAAAGCATGTCATTAATTTAGTCATGTGCTAATAGGCCTATTAATCGGATTAATGATAATCAATAATTACACGGAATACCCCCCTCTCAGTTTCCCCAGGCGTTGATATTAATAGACCTCATCATGTGAAGTCGTGATAGCGCCGTGGATGCACGTTCGCTTTAGGTGCGAAAGGTCCGGAGTTCGAGCCCCACAGGAGCCATTACGATTGTGCCCTTATGCTAGGCATTTAAATTCCACATGTGTCTTCTCTCTCCTTCATGGCGATGGATTCCATCAGGAATGAGGTCTCGATAGTGATTAATATAAATTGAAAGAACTTGTTTCGCAATCGAGCTAAAATAAATTTGTATAAACTAAACTAACAGAACTCAATACGACCCAATTAATGGTTCAAATATATTTGACTGACCAGGCAAAATATATCAACACTTGTTCTCAGGCTAACTAAACCATACAATACGATGAAAGAATTTTGAAAATCAGTGAGATCCGCGTACTTGGTCCAACATGTAATGTTGTGAAGGAGAACTCGTTAAATATTTAGTGGTATTGAACTTATATGAAATATTTCAATTCTCACGAAAAGAAGAGAATATAGTTACACAGGAAACCCCTTGCTAGCATAGCACGAACCTCTCTAGTACAGGTAGTCTAAAACAACTAACTTGGTCAGGTCCGTGTACTTGGAGCCGACATGTACTCCAACACAAATGTCTTGGTCATGTCCGTATACTTGTAGCCAACATGTACTCCAACACAAATGTCTTGGTCAGGTCCGTGTACTTATAGCTGACATGTACTCCAACACAAATGTCTTGGTCAGGTCCGTGTACTTATAGCCGACATGTACTCCAACACAAATGTCTTGGTCAGGTCCGTGTACTTGGAACAGACATCTACTCCAAGACAAATGTCTTTATCAGGTCCGTGTACTTGTATCAGACATGTACTCCAACACAAATGTCTTTATCAGGTCCGTGTACTTGGAGCCGACATGTACTCCAACACAACTGTCTCTATTAGGTCCGTGTGCTTGGACCAGACATGTACTCCAAGACAAATGCCTTTATCAGGTCCATGTACTTGGAACAGATATGTACTCCAACACAAATGCCTTTATCAGGTCCGTGGACTTGGAACAGACATGTACTCTAACACAACTGTTTATGTCAGGTCCTTGTACTTGGAACAGACATGTACTCCAACACAAATGTCTTTTTCAGGTTCGTGTACTTGGAACAGACATGTACTCTAACACAACTGTCTTGGTCAGGTCAGTGTACTTGGAGCCGACATGTACTCCAACACAAATGTCTTTATCAGGTCCGTGTACTTGGAACAGATATGTACTCCAACACAAATGTCTTTATCAGGTCCGTATACTTAGAACCGACATGTCCTCCAACACAACTGTCTTGGTCAGGTCCGTGTACTTGGAACAAACAGGTACTCCAACACCAATGTCTTTATCAGGTCAGTGTGCTTGGAACAGACATGTACTCCAAGACAAATGCCTTTATCAGGTCCGTGTACTTGGAACAAACATGTACTCCAACACAAATGTCTTGGTCAGGTACGTGTACTTGTAGCCGACATGTACTCAAACACAACTGTCTTTATCAGGTCCGTATGCTTGGAACAGACATATACTCCAAGACAAATGCCTTTATCAGGTCCGTGTACTTGTAGCCGACATGTACTCCAACACAACTGTCTTGGTCATGTTAGTGTACTTGTAGCCGACATGTACTCCAACACAAATGCCTTGGTTAGGTCCGTGTACTTGTAGCCGACATGTATTCTAACAGAAATGCCTTGGTCATGTCAGTATACTTGGAACCGACGTGTATTCCAACACAAATGTCTTGGTCAGGTCCGTGTACTTGGAACAGACATGTACTCCAACACAACTGTCTTGGTCAGGTCCGTGTACTTGGAACAGACATGTACTCCAACAAAAATGTCTTTATCAGGTCCGTGTACTTGGAACAGACGTGTACTCCAACACAAATGACTTTATCAGGTCCGTGTACTTGGAACAGACATGTACTCTAACACAAATGCCTTGATCATGTCAGTATACTTGTAGCCGACAGGTACTCCAACACAAATGTCTTTATCAGGTCAGTGTACTTGGAACAGACATGTTCTCCAAGACAAATGTCTTTATCAGGTCCCTGTACTTGGAACAGACATGTACTCCAAGACAAATGCCTTTATCAGGTCCGTGTACTTGGAACAGACATGAACTCCAACACAAATGTCTTGGTTTGGTCCGTGTACTTGGAGCCGACATGTACTCCAACAAAAATGACTTTGTCAGGTCCGTGTTCTTGTAGCCGACATGTATTCCAACACAGATGTCTTGGTCAGGTCCGTGTCCTTGTAGCCGCCATGTACTCCAACACAAATGTCTTGGTCAGGTCTGTGTACTTGTAGCCGACATGTACTCAAACACAGATGTCTTGGTCAGGTCCGTGTACTTGTAGCCGACATGTACTCCAAAACAAATGTCTTGGTCAGGTCCGTGTACTTGTAGCCGACATGTACTCCAACACAGATGTCTTGGTCAGGTCCGTGTACTTGTAGCCGACATGTACTCCAACACAAATATGTTGGTCAGGTCCGTGTACTTGTAGCCGACATGTACTCCAACACAACTGTCTTGGTCAGGTCCGTGTACTTGTAGCCGACAGGTACTCCAACACAAATGTTATAGTCAGGTCCGTGTACTTGGAACAGACATGTACTCCAACACAAATGTTATGGTCAGGTCCGTGTACTTGGAACAGACATGTACTCCAACACAACTGTCTTGGTCAGGTCCGTGTACTTGGAACAGACATGTACTCCAACACAAATGTCTTTATCAGGTCTGTGTACTTGGAACAGACATGTATTCCAACACAAATGGCTTTATCAGGTCCGTGTACTTGGAACAAATATGTACTCCAACACAACTGCCTTAGTCATGTCACTATACTTGTAGCCGACATGCACTCCAACACAAATGTCTTTATCAGGTCAGTGTGCTTGGATCAGACATGTACTCCAAGACAAATGCCTTTATCAGGTCCATGTACTTGTAGCCGCCATGTACTCCAACACAAATGCCTTGGTCAGGTCCCTGTAATTGTAGCCGACATGTACTCCAACACAAATGTCTTGGTCAGGTCCGTGTACTTGGAGCCGACATATACTCCAAAACAACTGTTTTGGTCATGTCAGTGTACTTGGAGCCGACATGTACTCCAATAAAACTGTCTTGATCAGGTCCGTGTAATTGGAACAGACATATACTCCAACACAAATGTCTTTATCAGGTCCATGTACTTGGAACAGACATGTACTCCAACACAACTGTCTTTATCAGGTCCGTGTGCTTGGAACAGACATATACTCCAAGACAAATGCCTTTATCAGGTCAGTGTACTTGTAGCCGACATGTACTCCAACACAAATGCCTTGGTTAGGTCCGTGTATTTGTAGCCGACATGTATTCTAACAGAAATGCCTTGGTCATGTCAGTATACTTGGAACCGACGTGTACTCCAACACAAATGTCTTGGTCAGGTCCGTGTACTTGGAACAGACATGTACTCCAACACAACTGACTTGGTCAGGTCCGTGTACTTGGAAAAGACATGTACTCCAACACAAATGTCTTTATCAGGTCCGAGTACTTGGAAAAGACATGTACTCCAACACAAATGTCTTTATCAGGTCCGTGTACTTGTAGCCGACATGTACTCCAACACAAATGGCTTTATCAGGTCCGTGTACTTGGAACAGACATGTACTCCAACACAAATGCCTTGGTCTTGTCAGTGTTCTTGTAGCCGACATGTACTCCAACACAAATGTCTTGGTCAGGTCCGTGTACTTGGAACAGACATGTACTCCAACACAACTGTCTTGGTCAGGTCCGTGTACTTGTAGCCGACATGTACTCAAACACAGATGTCTTGGTCAGGTCCGTGTACTTGTAGCCGACATATACTCCAACAAAAATGTCTTGGTCAGGTCCGTGTACTTGTAACCGACATGTACTCCAACACAAATGTCTTGGTCAGGTCCGTGTACTTGTAACCGACATGTACCCGAACAAAAATGTCATGGTCAGGTCCGTGTACTTGTGGCTGACATGTACTCCAACACAAATGTCTTGATCAGGTCCGTGTACTTGGAGCCGACATGTACTTCAACACAACTGTCTTGGTCAGGTCCGTGTAATTGGAACAGACATGTACTCCAACACAAATGTCTTTATCAGGTCCGTGTGCTTGGAACAGACATATACTCCAAGACAAATGCCTTTATCAGGTCAGTGGTACTTGTAGCCGACATGTACTCCAACACAAATGCCTTGGTTAGGTCCGTGTACTTGTAGCCGACATGTATTCTAACAGAAATGCCTTGGTCATGTCAGTATACTTGGAACCGACGTGTACTCCAACACAAATGTCTTGGTCAGGTCCGTGTACTTGGAACAGACATGTACTCCAACACAACTGACTTGGTCAGGTCCGTGTACTTGGAAAAGACATGTACTCCAACACAAATGTCTTTATCAGGTCCGAGTACTTGGAACAGACATGTACTCCAACACAAATGTCTTTATCAGGTCCGTGTACTTGGAACAGACATGTAATCCAACACAACTGTCTTGGTCATGTCACTATACTTGTAGCCGACATGTACACCAACACAAATGTCTTTATCAGGTCCGTGTACTGTACTTGTAGCCGACATGTACTCTAACGCAAATGCCTTGGTTAGGTCCGTGTACTTGTAGCCGACATGTACTCTAACAGAAATGCCTTGGTCATGTCAGTATACTTGGAACCGACATGTACTCCAACACAACTGTCTTGGTCAGGTCAGTGTACTTGTAGCCGACAGTTACTCCAACACAACTGTCTTGGTCAGTTCCGAGTACTTGTAGCCGACATGTACTCCAACACAACTGTCTTGGTCAGGTCCGTGTACTTGTAGCCGACATATACTCCAACAAAAATGTCTTGGTCAGGTCCGTGTACTTGTAGCCGACATGTACTCCAACACAAATGGCTTTATCAGGTCCGTGTACTTGGAACAGACATGTACTCCAACACAAATGCCTTGGTCTTGTCAGTGTTCTTGTAGCCGACATGTACTCCAACACAAATGTCTTGGTCAGGTCCGTGTACTTGGAACAGACATGTACTCCAACACAACTGTCTTGGTCAGGTCCGTGTACTTGTAGCCGACATGTACTCAAACACAGATGTCTTGGTCAGGTCCGTGTACTTGGAACAGACATGTACTCCAACACAACTGTCTTGGTCAGGTCCGTGTACTTGGAACAGACAGGTACTCCAACACAAATGTCTTTATCAGGTCTGTGTACTTGGAACAGACATGTATTCCAACACAAATGGCTTTATCAGGTCCGTGTACTTGGAACAGATATGTACTCCAACACAACTGCCTTGGTCATGTCACTATACTTGTAGCCGACATGTACTCCAACACAAATGTCTTTATCAGGTCAGTGTGCTTGGATCAGACATGTACTCCAAGACAAATGCCTTTATCAGGTCCATGTACTTGTAGCCGCCATGTACTCCAACACAAATGTCTTGGTCAGGTCCCTGTAATTGTAGCCGACATGTACTCCAACACAAATGTCTTGGTCAGGTCCGTGTACTTGGAGCCGACATATACTCCAAAACAACTGTTTTGGTCATGTCAGTGTACTTGGAGCCGACATGTACTCCAATAAAACTGTCTTGATCAGGTCCGTGTAATTGGAACAGACATATACTCCAACACAAATGTCTTTATCAGGTCCATGTACTTGGAACAGACATGTACTCCAACACAACTGTCTTTATCAGGTCCGTGTGCTTGGAACAGACATATACTCCAAGACAAATGCCTTTATCAGGTCAGTGTACTTGTAGCCGACATGTACTCCAACACAAATGCCTTGGTTAGGTCCGTGTACTTGTAGCCGACATGTATTCTAACAGAAATGCCTTGGTCATGTCAGTATACTTGGAACCGACGTGTACTCCAACACAAATGTCTTGGTCAGGTCCGTGTACTTGGAAAAGACATGTACTCCAACACAAATGTCTTTATCAGGTCCGAGTACTTGGAAAAGACATGTACTCCAACACAAATGTCTTTATCAGGTCCGTGTACTTGTAGCCGACATGTACTCCAACACAAATGGCTTTATCAGGTCCGTGTACTTGGAACAGACATGTACTCCAACACAAATGCCTTGGTCTTGTCAGTGTTCTTGTAGCCGACATGTACTCCAATCACACAATGTCTTGGTCAGGTCCGTGTACTTGTAGCCGACATGTACTCAAACACAGATGTCTTGGTCAGGTCCGTGTACTTGTAGCCGACATATACTCCAACAAAAATGTCTTGGTCAGGTCCGTGTACTTGTAACCGACATGTACTCCAACACAAATGTCTTGGTCAGGTCCGTGTACTTGTAACCGACATGTACCCGAACACAAATGTCATGGTCATGTCCGTGTACTTGTGGCTGACATGTACTCCAACACAAATGTCTTGATCAGGTCCGTGTACTTGGAGCCGACATGTACTTCAACACAACTGTCTTGGTCAGGTCCGTGTAATTGGAACAGACATGTACTCCAACACAAATGTCTTTATCTGGTCCGTGTGCTTGGAACAGACATATACTCCAAGACAAATGCCTTTATCAGGTCAGTGTACTTGTAGCCGACATGTACTCCAACACAAATGCCTTGGTTAGGTCCGTGTACTTGTAGCCGACATGTATTCTAACAGAAATGCCTTGGTCATGTCAGTATACTTGGAACCGACGTGTACTCCAACACAAATGTCTTGGTCAGGTCCGTGTACTTGGAACAGACATGTACTCCAACACAACTGACTTGGTCAGGTCCATGTACTTGGAAAAGACATGTACTCCAACACAAATGTCTTTATCAGGTCCGAGTACTTGGAACAGACATGTACTCCAACACAAATGTCTTTATCAGGTCCGTGTACTTGGAACAGACATGTAATCCAACACAACTGTCTTGGTCATGTCACTATACTTGTAGCCGACATGTACACCAACACAAATGTCTTTATCAGGTCCGTGTACTGTACTTGTAGCCGACATGTACTCCAACACAACTGTCTTGGTCAGGTCAGTGTACTTGTAGCCGACAGTTACTCCAACACAACTGTCTTGGTCAGTTCCGAGTACTTGTAGCCGACATGTACTCCAACACAACTGTCTTGGTCAGGTCCGTGTATTTGTAGCCGACATATACTCCAACAAAAATGTCTTGGTCAGGTCCGAGTACTTGTAGCCGACATGTACTCCAACACAACTGTCTTGGTCAGGTCCGTGTACTTGTAGCCGACATATACTCCAACAAAAATGTCTTGGTCAGGTCCGTGTACTTGTAGCCGACATGTACTCCAACACAAATGGCTTTATCAGGTCCGTGTACTTGGAACAGACATGTACTCCAACACAAATGCCTATGTCTTGTCAGTGTTCTTGTAGCCGACATGTACTCCAACACAAATGTCTTGGTCAGGTCCGTGTACTTGGAACAGACATGTACTCCAACACAACTGTCTTGGTCAGGTCCGTGTACTTGTAGCCGACATGTACTCAAACACAGATGTCTTGGTCAGGTCCGTGTACTTGTAGCCGACATGTACTCAAACACACATGTCTTGGTCAGGTCCGTGTACTTGTAGCCGACATGTACTCAAACACAGATGTCTTGGTCAGGTCCGTGTACTTGTAGCCGACATATACTCCAACAAAAATGTCTTGGTCAGGTCCGTGTACATGTAACCGACATGTACTCCAACACAAATGTCTTGGTCAGGTCCGTGTACATGTAACCGACATGTACCCGAACACAAACGTCTTGGTCAGGTCCGTGTACTTGTGTCCGACATGTACTCCAATACAAATGTCTTGATCAGGTCCGTGTACTTGGAGCCGACATGTACTTCAACACAACTGTCTTGGTCAGGTCCGTGTAATTGGAACAGACATGTACTCCAACACAAATGTCTTTATCAGGTCCGTGTACTTGGAACAGACATGTAATCCAACACAACTGTCTTGGTTAGGTCCGTGTACTTGGAACAGACATGTACTCCAACACAAATGTCTTTATCAGGTCCGTGTACTTGGAACAGATATGTACTCCAACACAAATGTCTTTATCAGGTGCGCGTACTTAGACCCGACATGTCCTCCAACACAACTGTCTTGGTCAGGTCCGTGTACTTGGAACAGACAGGTACTCCAACACAAATGTCTTTATCAGGTCAGTGTGCTTGGAACAGACATGTACTCCAAGACAAATGCCTTTATCAGGTCCGTGTACTTGGAACAGACATGTACTCCAACACAAATGTCTTGGTTAGGTCCGTGTACTTAGAGCCAACATATACTTCAACACAAATGGCTTGGTCATGTCCGTGTACTTGTAGCCGACATGTACTCCAACACAACTGTCTTTATCAGGTCAGTGTGCTTGGAACAGACATGAACTTCAAGACAAATGCCTTAATCAGGTCCGTGTACTTGGAACAGACATGTACTCCAACACAAATGTCTTTATCAGGTCCGTGTACTTGGAACAGACATGTAATCCAACACAACTGTCTTGGTTAGGTCCGTGTACTTGGAACAGACATGTACTCCAACACAAATGTCTTTATCAGGTCCGTGTACTTGGAACAGATATGTACTCCAACACAAATGTCTTTATCAGGTGCGCGTACTTAGACCCGACATGTCCTCCAACACAACTGTCTTGGTCAGGTCCGTGTACTTGGAACAGACAGGTACTCCAACACAAATGTCTTTATCAGGTCAGTGTGCTTGGAACAGACATGTACTCCAAGACAAATGCCTTTATCAGGTCCGTGTACTTGGAACAGACATGTACTCCAACACAAATGTCTTGGTTAGGTCCGTGTACTTAGAGCCAACATATACTTCAACACAAATGGCTTGGTCATGTCCGTGTAATTGTAGCCGACATGTACTCCAACACAACTGTCTTTATCAGGTCAGTGTGCTTGGAACAGACATGAACTTCAAGACAAATGCCTTAATCAGGTCCGTGTACTTGGAACAGACATGTACTCCAACACAAATGTCTTGGTCAGGTCCGTGTAATTGTAGCCGACATGTACTCCAACACAAATGTCTTGGTCAGGTCCGTGTACTTGTAACCGACATATACCCCAACACAAATGTCTTGGTCAGGTCCGTGTACTTGTGGCCGACATGTACTCCAACACAAATGTCTTGATCAGGTCCGTGTACTTGGAGCCGACATGTACTCCAACACAACTGTCTTGGTCAGGTCCGTGTAATTGGAACAGACATGTACTCCAACACAAATATGTTGGTCAGGTCCGAGTACTTGGAACAGACATATACTCCAACACAAATGTCTTTATCAGGTCCGTGTACTTGGAACAGACATGTAATCCAACACAACTGTCTTGGTATGGTCCGTGTATTTTTGCCGACATGTACTCAAACACAGATGTCTTGGTCAGGTCCGTGTACTTGTAGCCGACATGTACTCAAACACAGATGTCTTGGTCAGCTCCGTGTACTTGTAGCCGACATATACTCCAACACAAATGTCTTGGTCAGGTCCGTGTACTTGTAGCCGACATGTACTCAAACACAAATGTCTTGGTCAGGTCCGTGTACTTGGAGCCGACATGTACTCCAACATAACTGTCTTGGTCAGGTCCGTGTACTTGGTGCCGACATGTACTCCAACACAAATTTCTTGGTCAGGTCCGTGTACTTGGAACAGACATGTACTCCAACGCAACTGTCTTGGTCAGGTCCGTGTACTTGGAACAGACATGTACTCCAACACAAATGTCTTTATCAGGTCCGTGTACTATGAACAGACATGTACTCTAACACAAATGCCTTGGTCATGTCACTATACTTGTAGCCGACATGTATTCCAACACAAATGTCTTTATCAGGTCAGTGTGCTTGGAACAGACATGTACTCCAAGACAAATGCCTTTATCAGGTCCGTGTACTTGGAACCGACATGTACTCCAACACAACTGTCTTGGTCAGGTCAGTGTACTTGTAGCCGACATGTACTCCAACACAACTGTCTTGGTCAGGTCCGTGTACTTGTAGCCGACATGTTCTCCAACACAAATGTCTTGGTCAGGTCCGTGTACTTGGAACAGACATGTACTCCAACACAAATGGCTTTATCAGGTCCGTGTACTTGGAACAGACATGAACTCCAACACAAATGCCTTGGTCATGTCAGTGTTCTTGTAGCCGACATGTACTCCAACACAAATGTCTTGGTCAGGTCCGTGTACTTGGAACAGACATGTACTCCAACACAAATGTCTTTATCAGGTCCGTGTACTTGGAACAGACATGTACTCCAACACGAATGTCTTTATCAGGTCAGTATACTTGGAACAGACATGTACTCCAAGACAAATGCCTTTATCAGGTCCGTGTACTTGTAGCCGACATGTACTCTAACACTAATGCCTTGGTCATGTAAGTGTACTTTTAGCCGACATGTACTCCAACACAAATGCCTTGGTCATGTCAGTGTTCTTGTAGCCGACATGTACTCCAACACAAATGCATTGGTCAGGTCCGTGTACTTGTAGCCGACATGTACTCCAACACAACTGTCTTGGTCAGGTCCGAGTACTTGGAACAGACATGTACTCCAACACAAATGTCTTTATTAGGTCCGTGTACTTGTAGCCGACATGTACTCCAACACAAATGTCTTTATCAGGTCAGTGTGCTTGGAACAGACATGTACTCCAAGACAAATTCCTTTATCAGGTCCGTGTACTTGGAACAGACATGTACTCCAACACAGATGTCTTGGTCAGGTCCGTGTTCTTGTAGCCGACATGTACTCCAACACAAATGACTTGGTCAGGTCCGTGTGCTTGTAGCCGACATGTACTCAAACACAGATGTCTTGGTCAGGTCCGTGTAATTGGAGTCGACATGTACTCCAACACAGTTGTCTTGGTCAGATCAGTGTACTTGGAGCCGACATGTATTCCAACAAAACTGTCTTGATCAGGTCCGTGTATTTGTAGCCGACATGTACTCAAATACAGATGTCTTGGTCAGGTCCGTGTACTTGGAACAGACATGTACTCCAACACAAATGTCTTTATCAGGTCCGTGTACTTGGAACAGATATGTACTCCAACACAAATGTCTTTATCAGGTGCGCGTACTTAGACCCGACATGTCCTCCAACACAACTGTCTTGGTCAGGTCCGTGTACTTGGAACAGACAGGTACTCCAACACAAATGTCTTTATCAGGTCAGTGTGCTTGGAACAGACATGTACTCCAAGACAAATGCCTTTATCAGGTCCGTGTACTTGGAACAGACATGTACTCCAACACAAATGTCTTGGTTAGGTCCGTGTACTTAGAGCCAACATATACTCCAACACAAATGGCTTGGTCATGTCCGTGTACTTGTAGCCGACATGTACTCCAACACAACTGTCTTTATCAGGTCAGTGTGCTTGGAACAGACATGAACTTCAAGACAAATGCCTTAATCAGGTCCGTGTACTTGGAACAGACATGTACTCCAACACAAATGTCTTGGTCAGGTCCGTGTAATTGTAGCCGACATGTACTCCAACACAAATGTCTTGGTCAGGTCCGTGTACTTGTAACCGACATATACCCCAACACAAATGTCTTGGTCAGGTCCGTGTACTTGTGGCCGACATGTACTCCAACACAAATGTCTTGATCAGGTCCGTGTACTTGGAGCCGACATGTACTCCAACACAACTGTCTTGGTCAGGTCCGTGTAATTGGAACAGACATGTACTCCAACACAAATATGTTGGTCAGGTCCGTGTACTTGGAACAGACATGTACTCCAACACAAATGTCTTGGTCAGGTCCGTGTACTTGTAGCCGACATGTACTCAAACACAGATGTCTTGGTCAGGTCCGTGTACTTGTAGCCGACATGTACTCAAACACAGATGTCTTGGTCAGCTCCGTGTACTTGTAGCCGACATATACTCCAACACAAATGTCTTGGTCAGGTCCGTGTACTTGTAGCCGACATGTACTCAAACACAAATGTCTTGGTCAGGTCCGTGTACTTGGAGCCGACATGTACTCCAACATAACTGTCTTGGTCAGGTCCGTGTACTTGGTGCCGACATGTACTCCAACACAAATTTCTTGGTCAGGTCCGTGTACTTGGAACAGACATGTACTCCAACGCAACTGTCTTGGTCAGGTCCGTGTACTTGGAACAGACATGTACTCCAACACAAATGTCTTTATCAGGTCCGTGTACTATGAACAGACATGTACTCTAACACAAATGCCTTGGTCATGTCACTATACTTGTAGCCGACATGTATTCCAACACAAATGTCTTTATCAGGTCAGTGTGCTTGGAACAGACATGTACTCCAAGACAAATGCCTTTATCAGGTCCGTGTACTTGGAACCGACATGTACTCCAACACAACTGTCTTGGTCAGGTCAGTGTACTTGTAGCCGACATGTACTCCAACACAACTGTCTTGGTCAGGTCCGTGTACTTGTAGCCGACATGTTCTCAAACACAAATGTCTTGGTCAGGTCCGTGTACTTGGAACAGACATGTACTCCAACACAAATGGCTTTATCAGGTCCGTGTACTTGGAACAGACATGAACTCCAACACAAATGCCTTGGTCATGTCAGTGTTCTTGTAGCCGACATGTACTCCAACACAAATGTCTTGGTCAGGTCCGTGTACTTGGAACAGACATGTACTCCAACACAAATGTCTTTATCAGGTCCGTGTACTTGGAACAGACATGTACTCCAACACGAATGTCTTTATCAGGTCAGTATACTTGGAACAGACATGTACTCCAAGACAAATGCCTTTATCAGGTCCGTGTACTTGTAGCCGACATGTACTCTAACACTAATGCCTTGGTCATGTAAGTGTACTTTTAGCCGACATGTACTCCAACACAAATGCCTTGGTCATGTCAGTGTTCTTGTAGCCGACATGTACTCCAACACAAATGCATTGGTCAGGTCCGTGTACTTGTAGCCGACATGTACTCCAACACAACTGTCTTGGTCAGGTCCGAGTACTTGGAACAGACATGTACTCCAACACAAATGTCTTTATTAGGTCCGTGTACTTGTAGCCGACATGTACTCCAACACAAATGTCTTTATCAGGTCAGTGTGCTTGGAACAGACATGTACTCCAAGACAAATTCCTTTATCAGGTCCGTGTACTTGGAACAGACATGTACTCCAACACAGATGTCTTGGTCAGGTCCGTGTTCTTGTAGCCGACATGTACTCCAACACAAATGACTTGGTCAGGTCCGTGTGCTTGTAGCCGACATGTACTCAAACACAGATGTCTTGGTCAGGTCCGTGTAATTGGAGTCGACATGTACTCCAACACAGTTGTCTTGGTCAGATCAGTGTACTTGGAGCCGACATGTATTCCAACAAAACTGTCTTGATCAGGTCCGTGTATTTGTAGCCGACATGTACTCAAATACAGATGTCTTGGTCAGGTCCGTGTACTTGGAACAGACATGTACTCCAACTCAACTGTCTTGGTCAGGTCCGTGTACTTGGAACAGACATGTACTCCAACGCAACTGTCTTGGTCAGGTCCGTGTACTTGGAACAGACATGTTCTCCAACACAACTGTCTTGGTCAGGTCCGTGTACTTGGAACAGACATGTACTCCAACACAAATGTCTTTATCAGGTCCGTGTACTTGGAACAGACATGTACTCCAACACAAATGTCTTTATCAGGTCAGTGTGCTTGTAACCGACATGTACTCCAAGACAAATGCCTTTATCAGGTCCGTGTTCTTGGAACAGACATGTACTCCAACATAAATGTCTTGGTCAGGTCCGTGTACTTGGAACAGACATGTACTCCAACACAAATGTCTTTATCATGTCAGTGTACTTGGAGCCGACATGTACTCCAACATAAATGTCTTGGTCATGTCCCTGTACTTGGAACAGATATGTACTCCAAGACAAATGCCTTTATCAGGTCCGTGTGCTTGGACGACATGTACTCCAACACAAATGTCTTGGTCAGGTCCGTGTACTTGTAGCCGCCATGTACTCCAACACAAATGTCTTGGTCAGGTCCGTGTACGTGTAGCCGCCATGTACTCCAACACAAATGTCTTGGTCAGGTCCGTGTACTTGTAGCCGCCATGTACTCCAACACAAATGTCTTGGTCAGGTCCGTGTACTTGTAGCCGCCATGTACTCCAACACAAATGTCTTGGTCAGGTCCGTGTACTTGTAGCCGCCACGTACTCCAACACAAATGTCTTGGTCAGGTCCGTGTACTTGTAGCCGACATGTACTCCAACACAAATGTCTTGGTCAGGTCCGTGTAATTGGAGCCGACATGTACTCTAACACAAATGTCTTGGTCAGGTCCGTGTACTTGTAGCCGACATGTACTCCAACACAACTGTCTTGGTCAGGTCCGTGTACTTGTAGCCGACATATACTCCAACACAAATGTCTTGGTCAGGTCCGTGTACTTGTAGCCGACATATACTCCAACACAAATGTCTTGGTCAGGTCCGTGTAATTGGAGCCGACATGTACTCTAACACAAATGTCTTGGTCAGGTCCGTGTACTTGTAGCCGACATGTACTCTAACACAAATGTCTTGGTCAGGTCCGTGTACTTGTAGCCGACATATACTCCAACACAAATGTCTTGGTCAGGTCCGTGTACTTGTAGCCGACATGTACTCTAACACAAATGTCTTGGTCAGGTCCGTGTACTTGTAGCCGACATGTACTCTAACACAAATGTCTTGGTCAGGTCCGTGTACTTGTAGCCGACATATACTCCAACACAAATGTCTTGGTCAGGTCCGTGTACTTGTAGCCGACATGTACTCTAACACAAATGTCTTGGTCAGGTCCGTGTACTTGTAGCCGACATATACTCCAACACAAATGTCTTGGTCAGGTCCGTGTACTTGTAGCCGACATGTACTCTAACACAAATGTCTTGGTCAGGTCCGTGTACTTGTAGCCGACATGTACTCTAACACAAATGTCTTGGTCAGGTCCGTGTACTTGTAGCCGACATATACTCCAACACAAATGTCTTGGTCAGGTCCGTGTACTTGTAGCCGACATGTACTCCAACACAACTGTCTTTTTGTCTTTCTTTTTTATAGTATATATACAAATGCATTTATTATTTTTTATAAATAGAGAAGGCATTATGTTTGAAAGTAAGATAGCAGGAGAAGAGATGAAAACATTCCGATCCAGAATACAAACATCTTTTCAATATCAGTTCTTATAAAAGAACGTGTTTTCTCCGACCCGTATAAACGAGTTATTCCATAATATTTCATTTGCATAACAATATATTTGTGTCTTGAAATTGACTTTTGTCCAACTGATACCAACATCTCTCAAAAAGCTATTTTCAAGTTTCGAAGCAATGTGCTTAGCAGATATATTTGATTCAAATAGAAGTTGTCCAAATGTATTCAGTTGTTTTAGATATGTGTCTTTCCAATGACCTTTATTTTCGGGGTTTATTAATCGTTTTTACCCACGCATGTTTTATAGAATTAACATATGCATTTATATGCATATAACCCTTTTAGCCGCCCATCTTGATAGTCACGCTTAATAATCGATCTTGCGTCTGTATCTGGCGTACATAGTTTTAGTAATTTCAGCTAATACAATTTCATTAGGACTTTCGAGTTAATGGATAGATAATATTGGGCAATGCATAAGTTTTATGACTTATGATTTTACCCATTAGTGTCAGTTTGTGATTTCTCCATTTATTTGAACACATTTTTTGTATTTTATTATTTATGTTGATTGAGATCCTGTTTTATTATTCGTAAACAGTATGCCCACTGCTTTTACTTCGTTTGATGTCCATATAAAAGATTTCATTTTACAGTAAATTGCATCAGTGTTCCCGGCTCTTAATACCACAGATTGGTCATATTAAAGTCACATCAGATATACAAATACCACCAATCTGTCCCGGTATATAAGACACATCAGATATACAAATACCACCAATCTGTCCCGGTATATAAGACACACCAGATATACAAATAGCACCAATCTGTCTCGGTATATAAGACTCATCAGATATACAAATACCACCAATCTCTCCAGGTATATAAGACACATCAGATATACAAATACCACATATCTGTACCGGTATATAAGACACATCAGATATACAAATACCACATATCTGTACCGGTATATAAGACACATCGGATATACAAATACCACCAATCTGTCCCAGTAAGAAATATCAGATATACAAAATATCACCAATTTGTCCCGCTATATAAGATACATCAGATATACAAATACCACCAATCTATCACGGTATATAAGACACATCAGATATACAAATACCACCAATCTGTCCCGTTATATAAGATACACCAGATATACAAATATCAACAATCTGTACCGCTATATAAGACACATCAGATATACAAATACCACCAATCTGTCAGCGAGTATATAAGACACATCAGATATACAAATAGCACCAATCTGTACAGGTATATAAGACACATCAGATATACAAATACCACCAATCTGTCACGGTATATAAGACACATCAGATATACAAATACCACCAATCTGTCCCCGGGTATATAAGACACATCAGATATACAAATACCACCAATCTGTCAGCGAGTATATAAGACACATCAGATATACAAATAGCACCAATCTGTACAGGTATATAAGACACATCAGATATACAAATACCACCAATCTGTCACGGTATATAAGACACATCAGATATACAAATACCACCAATCTGTCCCCGGGTATATAAGACACATCAGATATACAAATACCACCAATCTGTCCCAGTATATAAGACACATCAGATATACAAATACCACCAATCTGTCCCGCTATATAAGACATATCAGATATACAAATACCAACAATCTATCCCGGTATATGAAATACATCAGATATACAAATACTACCAATCTATCCAGGTATATAAGACACATCAGATATACAAATATCACCAATCTCTCCAGGTATATAAGACACATCAGATATACAAATATCACCAATCTCTCCAGGTATATAAGACACATCAGATATACAAATATCACCAATCTCTCCAGGTATATAAGACACATCAGATATACAAATACCACATATCTGTACCGGTATATAAGACACATCAGATATACAAATACCACCAATCTCTCCAGGTATATAAGACACATCAGATATACAAATACCAAATATCTGTACCGGTATATAAGACACATCAGATATACAAATACCACATATCTGTACCGGTATATAAGACACATCAGATATACAAATACCACCAATCTGTCCCAGTAAGAAATATCAGATATACAAATATCACCAATTTGTCCCGTTATATAAGATACATCAGATATACAAATACCACCAATCTGTCCAGGTATATAAGACACACCAGATATACAAATATCACCAATCTGTCCCGGTATATAAGACACATCAGATATACAAATACCACCAATCTCTCCAGGTATATAAGACACATCAGATATACAAATACCACATATCTGTACCGGTATATAAGACACATCAGATATACAAATACCACCAATCTCTCCAGGTATATAAGACACATCAGATATACAAATACCAAATATCTGTACCGGTATATAAGACACATCAGATATACAAATACCACATATCTGTACCGGTATATAAGACACATCAGATATACAAATACCACCAATCTGTCCCAGTAAGAAATATCAGATATACAAAATATCACCAATTTGTCCCGTTATATAAGATACACCAGATATACAAATACCACCAATCTGTCCAGGTATATAAGACACACCAGATATACAAATATCACCAATCTGTCCCGGTATATAAGACACATCAGATATATAAATACCACCAATCTGTCCCGCTATATAAGACACATCAGATATACAAATACCACCAATCTGTCCAGGTATATAAGACACATCAGATATACAAATACCACCAATCTGTCCGGGTATATACCCGATAAGACACATGAGATACTACCTCTGATGATGAACATGATTTGAGCTTATTGACAAGAATTACTCTCAGTTAATGTTTATTAGTAATAGAAGCCATGGTAACATATATTTAAAAGTATGGTAGTATGGTAGCTTGAAATGAATCGACTTATGGTAGTATAATATTACCAATGATAAAACCATCACGTCAGCCACTGATTTTATCAACAAACTAGACTTTGTATACAAGAAACTGTTGGATACGTTGTCGAAATCGTCAACTATACACATACGTACAAAGTCGTCTAGTGGTAGTACGATATGGTTAGAGAAACAAGCTGCCATCGAGGCAGCACAAACTAGAGCGTGTTTTGCAAAGAAATATATTATGCTTAGAAGCGAACAGGTTCTACATGAAGAGTAAAATGTTATAGCAATTGCACAAGTTACGCGAAAGAAAGCAGATTTACAGTTGGAGTTATATCTTCTATCTGAGAGGAAGGAAGTCGCTGCGGTTGATGCTGTTGCTATCTGAGAGGAAGGAAGTCGCTGCGGCTGATGTCGATGCTATCTGAGAGGAAGGAAGTCGCTGCGGCTGAAGCTGATGTCGATGCTATCGGAGAGGAAGGAAGTCGCTGCGGCTGATGTCGATGCTATCTGAGAGGAAGGAAGTCGCTGCGGCTGAAGCTGATGTCGATGCTATCTGAGAGGAAGGAAGTCACTGCGGTTGAAGCCGATGCTATCTGAGAGGAAGGAAGTCGCTGCGGCTGATGTCGATGCTATCTGAGAGGAAAGAAGTCGCTGCGGCTGAAGCTGATGTCGATGCTATCTGAGAGGAAGGAAGTCGCTGCGGCTGATGTCTATGCTATCTGAGAGGAAGGAAGTCGCTGCGGCTGATTTCGATGCTATCTGAGAGGAAGGAAGTCGCTGCGGCTGATGTCGATGCTATCTGAGAGGAAGGAAGTCGCTGCGGCTGATGTCGATGCTATCTGAGAGGAAGGACGTCGCTGCGGCTGATGTCGATGCTATCTGAGAGGAAGGAAGTCGCTGCGGCTGATGTCGATGCTATCTGAGAGGAAGGAAGTCGCTGCGGCTGAAGCTGATGTCGATGCTATCGAACATTGGAAGGATCACAGTACACATATATGTCTCTACCAGCGGCATCCAATGGGACGCATTAGCCAGGTTATTACCGGTGAATCACATACCAACAAAACAAAGTTGGCTAATGTTTTTATAAAAGCTACTTTTAGCTTCCTACTTGATCCTTTGCATTATGTATTCTGCTTGTCGTTGTACGTTATATGTGATTTATGTGTTGCAATAAATACTGTTTAGACCAAAGTTGGCTGCATGTTCCAAATATTGAAGACTTCGTTACCAGTCTTTTTCACATACCGCACTCACAAACTCTGAAAAGAGAAAAGCTCATGTAATATGACAGTGCATAAAAACTGTATATTGTATGAAATGACATTGATAAATCGGAGTATTTTATGGAATGACCTTGAGAAATCGTAGTATTTTATGGAATGACCTTGAGAAATTGGAGTATTTTATTGAATGACCTTGAGAAATCGGAGTATTTTATGGAATGACCTTGAGAAATCGAAGTGTTTTATGGAATGACCTTGAGAAATCGGAGTATTTTATGGAATGACTTTGAGAAATCGTAGTATTTTATGGAATGACCTTGACAAATCAAAGTATTTTATGGAATGACCTTGAGAAATCGTAGTATTTTATGGAATGTCATGTATATAGCATTGTCACTACAAATTATGCACATAATGTCCGCCTCCGTTGTCTAGTGGTTAAGGTCGCTGATGTATCCTCATTTGATGGTCACGGATTCGAACCACGCTCAGACCGTGTCTCTTTATATGAAAATGTTAGCGGTGTCTTACGGAGGTTGGTGCACCAAGTGCTGGTTAACCGCTGGAGCCTGCCCAGGAAATGTGTTATTAGGTATGCTGCCCGTCGAAACGAAATGAGCAACCGGTAGCGACGAATATCGTGAGCTTAATGATATTCTATCAAGAATTTGTTTGTTTCACACCAACAACTTATGTAAAATGGTGACTTTCTAGCTATTATTGGTGGAGGTAATAATAATTATATTATGGGTAGAACCACCGACCTCCGCAAGCCAACTAAATAACTTCCTGACATGAAATAATTAGTTTATACACATTTATTTTAGCTCGATTGCGAAACAAGTTCTTTCAACTTATATTAATCACTCTCCAGACTTCATTCCTGAGTGAATGCATCGCCACGAGGGAGAGAGAAGAGGCAACGTGGCATTTAAATGCCTTGCATAAGGGCACAATCGTTACGATCCAGCGGGGCTCGAACTCCGGACCTTTCGTACCTGAAGCGAACTCGCATCCATTGCGCTATCAAGACTTCCATGAAATTATTCGACATCCGCCCCTCAGTGGGATTCGAGCCAGCAGCAGTGCCAGGCCAACGACCACGGAGGTTCCTTCTATCAGGATTACTCGTGTAATTTCATACATGGGTTTTGAACTTGTTTACATATACATTATAGTGACCAGCGTCGAAATAGGCGTTTTGAATATTAGTTAAAATTATAATTAGTTTATGCAAATTTATTTCAGCTCGATTGCGAAACAATTTCTTACAACTTATATTAATCACTCTCGAGACCTCATTCCTGATGGAATCCATCGCCATGAAGGAGTGAGAAAAGGCAATGTGGAATTTAAATGCGTGGCCCACGGGCACAATCGTAACTGCTCCAGCGGGGCTCGAACTCCTATATACAAATAATGATTAATTACTTTGTTAGCCTATTGAATATACTGAACTATTGTATATATTGTATATATTGTATATATTGTATATATTGTATATATTGCATATATTGTATATATTGTATATATTGTATATATTGTATATATTGTATACATTGTATATATTGTATATATTGTATATATTGTATATATTGTATATATTGCATACATTGCATACATTGCATATATTGTATATATTGTATATATTGTATATATTGCATACATTGCATACATTGCATATATTGTATATATTGTATATATTGTATATATTGTATATATTGTATATTGTATATATTGTATATATTGTATATATTGTATATTGTATATATTGTATATATTCGTTTCTGTTATCTGTGTGTGTTTTACGTGTATTTATCATCGCTACCGGTTGCCCAAATGAGCGACGCCCCCTGAAGAGATTAGTCATTTTAGATTTAGGAGGAGTGTGCAATGATACAGACAGAGACCCATTCCAGAGTCTCATCTGGTTCATTTACGTGCACGGTGTAAAGCAACGACACGAGACCTCGGTTTAACGTCCCATCCGAAAGACTGTTAATTTTATTAGAGTCAGACGGGGGATGGAACCAACGATCCCTGGATTACCAGTCCAACGTGTTAACGACTGGACTACAGATCCGTCTTTCCGTTATCCAGGTTTTAAGCCGTATTCAAATGTCATACCTTCAAAGCTTATCACACCGTCGCCATTTACATCAGCTTCACTAATCAACCCGGCGATCTCCTCGTCGTTTAAGGCAACACCAGATGCATGTAAAACTTGCTTTATTTCATGTTCTGCAAGCAGAAAGTCAGTAAGTATAGATGACTAATATTAAATTATACGAAGGTGCTTATGACTAAGAATAATCTGCATATAGGTACATCTGACAGTCTATAACTAGTCTCCAGTGGTTATATGCGGTAGACAAAAGGAAATATCACGATATTACAAATTATCTATTTGGTACAGTGGTAGAACGTCGGATTTGGAAATCGAGGGTCCGTGGTTCGATACTCAGTCACAGCACGTACACGTAATTTCCTTGAATCCACATCACACATATAATACTGGTTCGGGTTCTGTTGACGGAATAGAGACTAAGTCAATATACATAATGCTAATTAACGTTTTAATTATATTTAGCATATGCAAAACTGTATAAGTTTCAAATGTTATATTTCAGTATGCAAAACTGTATAAGTTTCAAATGTTATATTTCAGTATGCAAAACTGTATAAGTTTCAAATGTTATATTTCAGTACATTGGCAAATCTGAATTTAGATTATTCCACACACCTTGCCCACACACCTTTCCCACACACCTTGCCCACACACCTTGCCCACACACCTTGCCCACACACATTGCCCACACACCTTGCCCACACACCTTGCCCACACACCTTGCTTGCCCAGTAAGAATTGGTTATTGGAGTGTTGTCCCAACCTACGTATGCATATTTAGCATATACTGGAAACCGTTGGTTGGAAACACCCTTGGGTTTGGTTGATGGTCTGGCAATCTATATTGGTCCCTTAATGTTTAATTTGCAGACTGTATATGTGTGTATTTTTTAGCAACATTTTTCAACTGTCGTATGGCAACATGCTTATGCCGATATATGAGACCTCGGTTTATAGTCCAATCTGAAAGACTGTTTAATACTATTACGGTCAGACGAGTGACAAGTGGACTTCCCGCCCATCTATGTATTGCCAATTATTGAAGTACCTGTTATATACCCATCTCCATCTAAATCCAAATTTTTTGAAACTTTTTTCTCAGTTCTGTATTCTTGAAGTTTGCTATAACAAGTTGGCATCCGATAAGTGTCTTAAACTCGTCATAGTCAATATATCCACTACCTGAAATGTCAAAACAATTACTTTATTCCTTAGTATGTTTTGTTACTACTCTAGTTTTCTGATTATGTCTCTGATAATACGTGTGACTGTTATTTACGTAGATTATGTCTCTGATAATACGTTTCACTGTACTATTTACGTAGATTACGTCTCTGATAATACGTTTCAGTGTAATATTTACGTAGATTACGTCTCTGATAATACGTGTCACTGTGTTATTTACGTAGATTATGTCTCTGATAATACGTGTCACTGTGTTATTTATGTAGATTACGTCTCTGATAATACGTTTCACTGTGATATTTACGTAGATTACGTCTCTGATAATACGTGTCACTGTGCTATTTACGTAAATTACATCTCTGATAATACGTGTCACTGTGATATTTACGTAGATTATGTCTCTGATAATACGTGTTACTGGGTTATTTACGTAGATTACGTCTCTGACAATACGTGTCACTGTGCTATTTACGTAGATTATGTCTCTGATAATACGTGTCACTGTGCTATTTACGTATATTACGTTTCTGATAATACGTGTCACTGTGATATTTACGTAGATTACGTCTCCGATAATACGTGTCACTGTGTTATTTACGTAGATTATGTCTCTGATAATACGTTTCATTGTACTATTTACGTAGATTACGTCTCTGATAATACATGTCACTGTGTTATTTACGTAGATTATGTCTCTGATAATACGTGTCACTGTGATATTTACGTAGATTACGTCTCTGATAATACGTGTCACTGTGATATTTATGTAGATTATGTCTCTGATAATACGTGTCACTGTGCTATTTACGTAGATTATGTCTCTGATAATACGTGTCACTGTGATATTTACGTAGATTATATCTCTGATAATACGTGTCACTGTGATATTTACGTAGATTATGTCTCAGATAATACGTGTCACTGTGATATTTACGTTGATTACGTCTCTGATAATACGTGTCACTGTGATATTTATGTAGATTATGTCTCTGATAATACTTGTCACTGTGCTATTTACGTAGATTACGTCTCTGATAATACGTGTCACTGTGCTATTTACGTAGATTACGTTTCTGATAATACGTGTCACTGTACTATTTACGTAGATTACGTCTCTGATAACACGTGTCACTGTGATATTTACATAGATTACGTCTCTGATAATACGTGTCACTGTGATATTTACGTAGATTACGTCCCTGATAATACGTGTCACTGTGATATTTACATAGATTACGTCTCTGATAATACGTGTCACTGTGATATTTACGTAGATTACGTCTCTGATAATACGTGTCACTGTGCTATTTACGTAGATTACGTTTCTGATAATACGTGTCACTGTACTATTTACGTAGATTACGTCTCTGATAACACGTGTCACTGTGATATTTACATAGATTACGTCTCTGATAATACGTGTCACTGTGATATTTACGTAGATTACGTCCCTGATAATACGTGTCACTGTGATATTTACATAGATTACGTCTCTGATAATACGTGTCACTGTGATATTTACGTAGATTACGTCCCTGATAATACGTGTCACTGTGTTATTTACGTAGATTACGTCTCTGATAATACGTGTCACTGTGATATTTACGTAGATTACGTCTCTGATAACACGTGTCACTGTGATATTTACGTAGATTACGTCTCTGATAACACGTGTAACTGTGATATTTACGTAGATTATGTCTCTGATAATACGTGTTACTTGGTTATTTACGTAGATTACGTCTCTGATAATACGTGTCACTGTGATATTTACGTAGATTATGTCTCTGATAATACGTGTTACTCGGATATTTACGTAGATTACGTCTCTGATAATACGTGTCACTGTGATATTTACGTAGAATATGTCTCCGATAATACGTGTCACTGTGATATTTACGTAGATTACGTCTCCGATAATACGTATCACTGTGCTATTTACGTAGATTGCGTCTCTGATAATTCTTGACTGTGACATTTACTAGATTATGATAGCGATAACCTTGTTATAATCAGTTGTATATCTTGTACACAACTTGTCAGCATACGAAGCCACACAATTGTTTGGTGAAGCATTCTAGCAACGGTATGTTAAATCTACCAAATGGGTAGCAACTCCATATAAAATATCATTAATCTTAACATTATGATGCATTCGTACGCTGTAGTAAATATTCCCTAAATATTCGACACAATAGTTTTAACAACTGTACCAGCTAGTGCATATTGGGCATTGTATTGATTTAAGCAGTTATTTTTCAACAAATAATAGATGAACACAAACAACATTTATTATGTGTATTGCAAGCTGTCAATGTCATGCCGCAACCGATCAGAATCCTCCAGATGTTATCAAACGTGTTGTAATATAATAATTTATGTCATGGCTGTATTACACTGAATACAAGCAAAGTTATGTGATAATGAGGTATATAAATACTTACCATCGAGGTCTGATTCAGTCATAATTTGATTCACTTCATCTGTTGTAAGCAGTATACCGAGTTTGGAGCATACTACTGCGAGTTCACGTTCTGATATGCGGCCATCGTGATTGCAATCTATAGCTTTAAACATCTCTTCTATTGCTTAAAAATTTAAAACTGTTCAGATTTTAAATAATAATAATAAAGCAGGGGTCCCGCTGTCGGTCGCCAATGGCGCCAATTGCGACAAAAAAACAAATATTAGCGCTAAAATTTGTGAACTGACGAAAATATTTGGCGCAACTTTTATTTTATTTATTTTTTTGGCACATGTTTTGTCAAATACATGGCTTCAAATATTCATTTGCTCTTAGTTGGCTCCAAGTTTTTTAAATTGGCTCCAGTGTTTTTCAATAGGCGACAGAAGTGGCGCAGACAAACATTCAGACAGATGGAACCCTGATAAAGTCTTTATTTTACGAGACAAATCATTTAAAAAGTTAATCTATATTAAAGCTGAAAAGTAGAGAAACTGTATTATATAATATGTCATGGAATATGATGATATATGGACTTGTCTAGTAGAGAAATTATATATAAAATGTGATTCTTACTTTCAGCTTGTGATTTTTGTTAACGACTGACAAACGCTGTATGAACTGCAGACCTGACGAACGCTGTATGAACTGCAGACCTGACGAACGCTGTATGAACTGCAGACCTGACGAACGCTGTATGAACTGCAGACCTGACGAACGCTGTATGAACTGCAGACCTGACGAACGCTGTATGAACTGCAGACCTGACGAACGCTGTATGAACTGCAGACCTGACGAACGCTGTATGAACTGCAGACCTGACGAACGCTGTATGAACTGCAGACCTGACGAGAATCAAATGCAAAATAGTCTTTAATTCTTTACAACTACGTCATTGATATCAATGTTGAAACGCAAGGGATAGTTGATGCAATCTTATCTCAAGCAAGACTTGACATCGAACCAATCGGTGCTAACTGAATGGACTCTAATACAACATCGAACCAATCTGTGCTAACTGAATGGACTCTAATACATCCTCGAACCAATCGATGCTAACTGAATGGACTCTAATACATCCTCGAACCAATCGATGCTAACTGAATGAACTCTAATACATCCTCGAACCAATCGATGCTAACTGAATGGACTCTAATACAACATCGAACCAATCGGTGCTAACTGAATGGACTCTAATACAACATCGAACCAATCGGTGCTAACTGAATGGACTCTAATACAACATCGAACCAATCGGTGCTAACTGGATGGACTCTAATACAGCACCGAACCAATCGATGCTAACTGAATGGACTCTAATACATCCTCGAACCAATCGATGCTAACTGAATGGACTCTAATACAACATCGAACCAATCGGTGCTAACTGGATGGACTCTAATACAGCACCGAACCAATCGGCGCTAACTGAATGGACTCTAATACAACATCGAACCAATCGGTGCTAACTGAATGGACTCTAATACATCCTTGAACCAATCGATGCTAACTGAATGAACTCTAATACATCCTCGAACCAATCGATGCTAACTGAATGGACTCTAATACAACATCGAACCAATCGGTGCTAACTGAATGGACTCTAATACAACATCGAACCAATCGGTGCTAACTGAATGGACTCTAATACAACATCGAACCAATCGGTGCTAACTGGATGGACTCTAATACAGCACCGAACCAATCGATGCTAACTGAATGGACTCTAATACAACATCGAACCAATCGATGCTAACTGAATGGACTCTATACACCAGACCCACCAGCCGACCCACCTGCCGACCCACCAGCCGACCCACCAGCCGACCCACAAGCCGACCCACCTGCCGACCCACCAGCCGACACACCAGCCGACCCACCAGACCCACCAGATCCACCAGCCGACCCACCAGACCCACCATACCCACCAGACCCTCCAGATTCCAACGTTTCCCTTACAGATAACTAAAACTTAGACTTATATGCGCCTTATAATTGCTTTAGGCGCATATACATGCAACTAACATCAAATCTGGTATATGTGAGTTATAGGTATAAGGTGCATATATGCGGAGTTATAAGTCGCATATATGCAATCAACTCGCATAAGTTATAAGTCGCATATATGCAATCAACTCGCATAAGTTATAGGTCGCATATATGCAATCAACTCGCATAAGTTATAAGTCGCATATATGCAATCAACTCGCATAAGTTATAAGTCGCATATATGCAATCAACTCGCATAAGTTATAGGTCGCATATATGCAATCAACTCGCATAAGTTATAAGTCGCATATATGCAATCAACTCGCATAAGTTATAGGTCGCATATATGCAATCAACTCGCATAAGTTATAGTTCGCATATATGCAATCAACTCGCATAAGTTATAGGTCGCATATATGCAATCAACTCGCATAAGTTATGTCGCATATATGCAATCAACTCGCATAAGTTATAGGTCGCATATATGCAATCAACTCGCATAAGTTATAAGGAGCATATATGCAATCAACTCGCATAAGTTATAGGTCGCATATATGCAATCAACTCGCATAAGTTATGTCGCATATATGCAATCAACTCGCATACGTTATAGGTCGCATATATGCAATCAACTCGCATAAGTTATAGGTCGCATATATGCAATCAACTCGCATAAGTTATAAGTCGCATATATGCAATCAACTCGCATAAGTTATAAGTCGCATATATGCAATCAACTCGCATAAGTTATAGGTCGCATATATGCAATCAACTCGCATAAGTTATAAGTCGCATATATGCAATCAACTCGCATAAGTTATAAGTCGCATATATGCAATCAACTCGCATAAGTTATAGGTCGCATATATGCAATCAACTCGCATAAGTTATGTCGCATATATGCAATCAACTCGCATAAGTTATAGGTCGCATATATGCAATCAACTCGCATAAGTTATAAGTCGCATATATGCAATCAACTCGCATAAGTTATAGGTCGCATATATGCAATCAACTCGCATAAGTTATGTCGCATATATGCAATCAACTCGCATAAGTTATAGGTCGCATATATGCAATCAACTCGCATAAGTTATAAGTCGCATATATGCAATCAACTCGCATAAGTTATAGGTCGCATATATGCAATCAACTCGCATAAGTTATAGGTCGCATATATGCAATCAACTCGCATAAGTTATAAGTCGCATATATGCAATCAACTCGCATAAGTTATAGGTCGCATATATGCAATCAACTCGCATAAGTTATAAGTCGCATATATGCAATCAACTCGCATAAGTTATAGGTCGCATATATGCAATCAACTCGCATAAGTTATAAGTCGCATATATGCAATCAACTCGCATAAGTTATAGGTCGCATATATGCAATCAACTCGCATAAGTTATAAGTCGCATATATGCAATCAACTCGCATAAGTTATAGGTCGCATATATGCAATCAACTCGCATATATGCAATCAACTCGCATAGTTATAGGTCGCATATATGCAATCAACTCGCATAAGTTATAATATGTTATAAGGAGCATATAACTCTCGCATATAAACATTTTTCGTAAAGGTTATCTCTGTTAAAATAATCATATGCTTTTCTAAAATCCATGAAAACTGTAAATGTAAGCTGATACACATGAAGCACTTTGAACTTCGCTGCTAACAATTTACGTATTTGAACAAACACATGTAAAACTTCATGTTATCATTTATATTGTGGCAGTCGATTGAATGGCGTTCTGCGGTAATGCACATAACTAACTCCAAGCACAATACTTAGCCGGAGTATTGAAACGTGTTATTATATCTCAAAATGGAAACTGTTGCAGTGTATGCTCGAATTATAGTTCACCTAATGAACATCGAATGAATTATATCACTCACGAGTGGCACTATAACTTTCTACGTTTGAAATAGTATTCGATCATTCGATCATTCACTTAAGTGGCGCTATCTAGAGGTCGTGTTTTGTCGACTAAAATGACGTCATAAGAGATGTCACAAATCACGTCACTGCCAGCTTGAGTCCGAAAACGTTCGCGTTGACAACATTTCAACATGAAGCGGCTAGGTACACGTCTAAAACGGTAACATCGTGTAATTGACATCAACTGTGAGATTTTATCATAGATTTGGATATTTGATTTGTAAGTTGTATGGTCATTTTTCATGTATATTTGTGTACACTTGTCTCGTATATGTTATCTATAGGCGGTACAACCCGTCGGTGTTCCCCGTATAACGTGTGTGCTTGTCCTCGTGGGCCTAACTGTAATTTAATAAAATATGTCATAAACACTAACAATAGTACATGGTCATTCAAAACAGATTTACAAGAGATTTTGTAATTATACTGTAAGTCATCAATATATGTGCAACATAATTTAAAACCAAGAAACAGTTGCTAATTCTCTTGTTAAAGATGAACTAAAATACATAGGTTTCGAACACTGAAATGAAAACGTGCACTAATATGATATATAAATAAAGATTACTACAAACGAGCAGATTGGATATGTAGCCCAGTGGTAACACGCTGGACCGGTAATACAGGGATCGCAGGTTCGATCCCCCGTCTGACCCTAATAAAAGTAACAGTCTTTCAGACGGGACGTTAAACCGATGTCTCATGTCGGTGCTTTACACCGTGCACGTAAAAGAACCAGAGGATACTCTGGAATGGGTCTCTCTCTGTATCATTGCACTATCCTCTAAAATGACTAATATCTTCAGGAGGCGTCGCTCATATGGGCAACCGGTAGCGACGATAAATAAACATAAACAAACGAGCAGATTAAGTATTGTTCTAAACGACATGAGATCGATGAGATCGATAATTTACTAATTAGCAGCTGATTCCTGTGAGAAATAAAAGATATACTCGGAACCGATAAACATAAAATAAATGATATATTATTTATACAGATCAAACTAGCGGCATTGAAGAATTCCGTAAACATAATGCTATTACGGTTGGTATTTCAAAGAAGTGTAGTCCTCTACCCGACGTTATAACACTTTCTCAGATCTCAATCTCAAATGATTTGAATGGTTGAGTGTGAGTTTTACTGCCAGCTGAACCAATCAGAGGCTTGAGACTGAGTTTGAGATAGGAGAAAGGTTTTATTACCTCGATGCCTCAGATCTCGAGCTCGAGCTCGAGTAATTTGATTGATATATTCTGTAATATAAACTCGGCTGAACCAATCGGAAGCTGAGACTTAGGCCCGGAGGTTATACAATTGTTCTCCAATCTCAAACTCAGTCTCAAGCTTCTGATTGGTTCAGCTGAGTGTGAACATCGTATACGCCGTTTGGTCATTATATGATCATCAGCCTCCGTCCGTCTTATGAGACAATGGATTGCGCTCTTGTTGAGGAACATCTTCTGCGGTGACTGAGTAGGCCTATTCTTGAGTGGCAGTGTCTGTTGCAGTCATCGCAGATGAAGATCGAGTCATCCCGTTTGATTGATGCCTTTCGCTTCTGTCGTTTCTGCTCACGAAGCCGAGTTCGCTCAGCCTCGGCTCGTCTGACCCCAGCTTTCACAACGTGTCTCCATGATGACCGGTTTGATGCTGTGTCCTCCCAAGACTCTATGTCGATTTGCGCTGAACGCAGGTCCCTCTTACAAGCGTCCCTGTATCTTAGGTGGGGGCGACCAGTTAGACGTGATCCTTGTTCAAGTTGACCATACAGTAGATCTTTGGGGATGCGTCCTTTGTCCATGCGTCGGACATGACTTAGCCAGCGCAGGCGGCGTTCACTGAGCATTGCATAGATGGTTGTTGAACTCGCTCTGCTGAGGACCTCTGTATTCCCAAGTGAGTCCCAAGATCCTGCGAAGGCACCTCATATGATATGAGTTCAGCTTTGTCTCTTGTCTGGCATATGTCGTCCATGACTCGCTGCCGTAGAGGAGCGTGCTGAGTATGCAGGCCTGGTAGACCTTCAACTTGGTGTTCAGCGTTAGGTTTCTGTTCTCCCAGACTCTCTTGATGAGTTTTGACATGACGGTGGCTGCTTTCCAAATGCATGCATTGATCTCGGCATCGAGGGACAGGTTGTTGGATATCAGTGATCCTAGATATCTGAAGTTGTCGACCATGGCGAGATTAGAGCCGTTAATGGCTATGGGAGCTGGGTCTGCAACATCCTGGGTCATGATCTCTGTCTTCTTTATGCCGATGGTTAGGGCAAACTCACGGCATGCATTGGAGAACTGATCCATGCGGCGCTGGAGGCCATCGTGTGTGTGGCTTGCGAGGGCTGCATCTCCCTGAGTAGGACACGAGTTGTTTTGGTTTTGGCGCGCAGGCGGGCCAGGTTGCATAGCTTGCCATCGTGTCGGGTGTGGATGTAGACACCGTCAGAGGAGGACCGGAAGGCATATGTCAGGAGGAGTGAGAAGAGGATGCCGAAGAGCGTCGGTGCGAGGACGCAGCATTATATGAAGTACTCCAAACATCGTATACGCCGTTTGTTCATTAGTTGAAGTACTCCAAACATCGTATACGCCGTTTGTTCATTAGCTGAAGTACTCCAAACATCGTATACGCCGTTTTTTCACTAGTTGAAGTACTCCAAACATCGTATACGCCGTTAGTTGAAGTACTCCAAACATCGTATACGCCGTTAGTTGAAGTTATCCAAACATCGTATACGCCGTTTTTTCACTAGTTGAAGTACTCCAAACATCGTATACGCCGTTAGTTGAAGTACTCCAAACATCGTATACGCCGTTTTTTCACTAGTTGAAGTACTCCAAGCATCGTATACGCCGTTAGTTGAAGTACTCCAAACATCGTATACGCCGTTTGTTCATTAGATGAAGTACTCCAAACATCGTTTACGCCGTTTGTTCATTAGATGATGTATTCCAAACATCGTATACGCCGTTTGTTCATTAGATGAAGTACTCCAAACATCGTTTACGCCGTTTGTTCATTAGATGATGTATTCCAAACATCGTATACGCCGTTTGTTCATTAGATGAAGTACTCCAAACATCGTTTACGCCGTTTGTTCATTAGATGATGTATTCCAAACATCGTATACGCCGTTTGTTCATTAGATGAAGTACTCCAAACATCGTTTACGCCGTTTGTTCATTAGATGAAGTACTCCAAACATCGTATACGCCGTTACTTCACTAGATGATGTACTCGAAACATCGTATACGCCGTTAGTTGAAGTACTCCAAACATCGTATACGCCGTTAGTTCATTAGTTGAAGTACTCCAAACATCGTACACGCCGTTTGTTCATTAGGTGAAGTACTCCAAACATTGTATACGCCGTTAGTTGAAGTACTCCAAACATCGTATACGCCGTTAGTTCATTAGTTGAAGTACTCCAAACATCGTATACGCCGTTTGTTCATTAGATGATGTACTCCAAACATCGTATACGCCGTTTGTTCATTAGTTGAAGTACTCCAAACATCGTATACGCCGTTTGTTCATTAGATGATGTACTCCAAACATCGTATACGCCGTTTGTTCATTAGATGAAGTACTCCAAACATCGTATACGCCGTTAGTTGAAGTACTCCAAACATCGTATACGCCGTTAGTTGAAGTACTCCAAACATCGTATACGCCGTTAGTTGAAGTACTCCAAACATCGCATACACCGTTAGTTGAAGTACTCCAAACATCGTATACGCCGTTAGTTGAAGTACTCCAAACATCGTATACGCCGTTACTTGAAGTACTCCAAACATCGTATACGCCGTTTGTTCATTAGATGATGTACTCCAAACATCGTATACGCCGTTTGTTCATTAGTTGAAGTACTCAAAACATCATATACGCCGTTTGTTCATTAGATGATGTACTCCAAACATCGTATACGCCGTTAGTTGAAGTACTCCAAACATCGTATACGCCGTTTGTTGAAGTACTCCAAACATCATATACGCCGTTTGTTCATTAGATGAAGTACTCAAAACATCGTATACGCCGTTTGTTCATTAGATGAAGTACTCCAAACATCGTATACGCCGTTTGTTCATTAGATGAAGTACTCAAAACATCATATACGCCGTTTGTTCATTAGTTGATGTACTCCAAACATCATATACGCCGTTTGTTCATTAGATGAAGTACTCAAAACATCATATACGCCGTTTGTTCATTAGATGATGTACTCCAAACATCGTATACGCCGTTTGTTCATTAGTTGATGTACTCCAAACATCGTATACGCCGTTTGTTGAAGTACTCCAAACATCGTATACGCCGTTTGTTCATTAGATGAAGTACTCAAAACATCGTATACGCCGTTAGTTCATTAGATGATGTACTCCAAACATCGTATATGCCGTTAGTTGAAGTACTCCAAACATCGTATACGTCATTAATTGAAGTACTCCAAACATCGTATACGCCGTTTGTTGAAGTACTCCAAACATCGTATACGTCATTAGATGAAGTACTCCAAACATCCTATACGCCGTTAGTTGAAGTACTCCAAACATCGTATACGCCGTTTGTTCATTAGATGATGTACTCCAAACATCGTATACGTCGTTTGTTCATTAGTTGAAGTACTCCAAACATCGTATACGCCGTTAGTTGAAGTACTCCAAACATCGTATACGCCGTTAGTTGAAGTACTCCAAACATCGTATACGCCATTAGTTGAAGTACTCCAAACATCGTATACGCCATTTGTTCATTAGATGAAGTACTCCAAACATCGTATACGCCGTTAGTTGAAGTACTCCAAACATCGTATACGCCGTTAGTTGAAGTACTCCAAACATCGTATACGCCGTTAGTTGAAGTACTCCAAACACCGTATGCGCCGTAAGTTGAAGTACTCCAAACATCGTATACGCCGTTAGTTGAAGTACTCCAAACATCGTATACGCCGTTAGTTGAAGTACTCCAAATACCGTATACGCCGTTAGTTGAAGTACTCCAAACATCGTATACGCCGTTAGTTGAAGTACTCTGATTCAGTGGAAAATATACAATATAATAGTCGGTAATAAATGAATGTGCTTTTATTCACTGATGTAAGTTTAAACTTTATTTATTTTACGACGATTGCGAAGCAAGTTTTAACTTATATTAATCACTCTCGTTAGCGCGGATGAAAGCGTAGCTGTGGTGATTCGTGTGGGAGGAAACCGGAGTACCCGGAGAAAACACACATGTCCGATCTGACTGACCACCGTACCACATAGTTCCCGGTATGAGGATCCAACCTGGTGAGAAGCCAGCGCGCTAACCACTGCGCTAATCGGACAGCCGAATGAACACGAGTTATTACAGACTGTAGTGTCGCTTTAGCAGTACTTACTTTGTGTTTATTGTTAATCCGATCTTGGGAAATGAAATAGTGAAAACGTCTAATAATCAGGATGTTAACTTATGCCAATACCAGTATCAGAGCGAATCACACGTCTGCAACTTATATGCCGTACGCTCGTATGGGGGTATGTGCATGTTGTATTCAAATGAGATCTATATCGGGTATAGATTCCAATTTATTTGTTATGTTAATATTATTTTTTTCACCACGCTTTTTTTTATTAAAAGTAAACTACGATGTTTAGAAATAGAAATTGTGTGAAAATGTTAATATTAATTGATAGATGGCGAATTTCAATATATTTATAAACGATATAAGATATAATGTCTGACGCATGTGTTATTTGCTATGAAAGCGAATGGAATCAGGTGCTTTATCTTTTCTTTGATCTGTATTGTCAGTCTGTATAATAGCTCATCCACATTCCATTACATTGTGATATGTAAGCAACCATATACGTGTTTGCGAACTGCTTTGTAACATCGTGTTCAATGTGTATGCTTCATATATCAAGCATTGATAGCAGAATATTTACATTGCTATTGTGCGCAGACGCTGTGCGCAGACGCTCACCCACAGACGCTGTGCGCAGACGCTGTGGTCTGGACAAATATGTGCGTGTTCAAACCCACTAACTAAGAAACTGTTTTTTCTTTTAGTTGTATATAGTGTATATATATATATATAATATAGCCTTGATAGTGGCGGGGTGTCATTTTTATACTTGCTTGGAATGGCGAAACATGTATAGTGTCAAGCCTATAGTGCATCATGGTGTTCTTAAAACCTAAAACAAATTGTTTCTTAGTTTGTGATTTTGAACCCGCAAACATTTGTCATGTGACATTGCATTTCCTTCGATGCCATTGATTGTATCGTCCAATGTTAGACATCGGTGAGCTACTGTCCCTGAATACTCCCTAAAAGTATGTAGGTTCTCTTAAGTTGTTACCTCTGTTTGTATTGTTGTTTCCTTTGCACAACATGCTATCAATGTTCTTCCACTTTCTCATATAATAATTATTATGTTACTATAGCTCGACAGATATCCATAGTGTGCGGGCCGTTATCTAATGTTGTCAAAACTTGTGGCCCAAACCATTTACATTTCCATACTATGTATTGTATCGTTCTGTGCATAACATTAACTATTGATTTGCAATAAAATATGATTAAACTAAATCCAATGGGTACAACATCTGTAAATCATCAATAAACTAACATGATTTGGATAAAATCACATTTATTATAACGCAACATCTTGCTGGGGAACAACGGTAAAAATAAAGGATTCCAACTAAATGGACCGCTATGCATGTAGGGATAAAGCCAAGGGAGGTAATAGAAAAGCCAGCGAAGTCCCTCATTGAATATAATAACTTTATGTTTTCCAATGGATGATCAGTGAAATAAAATGTGACATTTACATGTACGTGTTCTTCCCCAGGTCGAAAACAGTGACATTTACATGTATGTGTTCTTCCCCAGGTCGAAAACAGTGACATTTACATGTATGTGTTCTTCCCCAGGTCGAAAACAGTGACATTTACATGTATGTGTTCTTCCCCAGGTCGAAAACAGTGACATTTACATGTATGTGTTCTTCCCCAGGTCGAAAACAGTGACATTTACATGTATGTGTTCTTCCCAGGTCGAAAACAGTGACATTTACATGTATGTGTTCTTCCCCAGGTCGTAAACAGTGACATTTACATGTATGTGTTCTTCCCCAGGTCGAAAACAGTGACATTTACATGTATGTGTTCTTCCCCAGGTCGTAAACAGTGACATTTACATGTATGTGTTCTTCCCCAGGTCGAAAACAGTGACATTCACATGTATGTGTTCTTCTCTTGGTCGAAAACAGTGACATTTACATGTATGTGTTCTTCCCCAGGTCGAAAACAGTGACATTTACATGTATGTGTTCTTCCCCAGGTCGAAAACAGTGACATTTACATGTATGTGTTCTTCCCCAGGTCGAAAACAGTGACATTCACATGTATGTGTTCTTCCCCAGGTCGAAAACAGTGACATTTACATGTATGTGTTCTTCCCCTGGTCGAAAACAGTGACATTCACATGTATGTGTTCTTCCCCAGGTCGAAAACAGTGACATTTACATGTATGTGTTCTTCTCTTGGTCGAAAACAGTGACATTTACATGTATGTGTTCTTCCCCAGGTCGAAAACAGTGACATTTACATGTATGTGTTCTTCTCTTGGTCGAAAACAGTGACATTTACATGTATGTGTTCTTCCCCAGGTCGAAAACAGTGACATTCACATGTATGTGTTCTTCCCCTGTTCGAAAACAGTGACATTCACATGTATGTGTTCTTCCCCTGGTCGAAAACAGTGACATTTACATGTATGTGTTCTTCTCCTGGTCGAAAACAGTGACATTCACATGTATGTGTTCTTCCCCTGTTCGAAAACAGTGACATTCACATGTATGTGTTCTTCCCAAGGTCGAAAACAGTGACATTCACATGTATGTGTTCTTCCCCTGTTCGAAAACAGTGACATTCACATGTATGTGCTCTTCCCAGGGTCGAAAACAGTGACATTTACATGTATGTGTTCTTCCCCTGGTCGAAAACAGTGACATTTACATGTATGTGTTCTTCCCAGGGTCGAAAACAGTGACATTTACATGTATGTGTTCTACCCCTGGTCGAAAACAGTGACATTTACATGTATGTGTTCTTCCCCTGGTTGAAAACAGTGACATGTATGTGTTCTTCCCCTGGTTGTAAACAGTAGAATAACACATTTTATTTCTCAATGATTTAGGCTGGAACCTTCAATAAGTAGTGACAATAGTGGCACTTTTAAAAAAGAAGGATTAATCACTTATAGCGACGCATATTGAAAAACTACCCCCAAGTAGTGTGCGATATACTATACATAGCAACACATGACGTCATTGTAATTCCGGTCCAATTTAAATGCGCTAGAAGAAATGTATCGAAAACATGTAGGTAACGACAACATATCAACAAACGATACTTTTATACCTCCGTATAGTGTAGATCAAAACGTATTTATAGCATAGCAATATATAACGCACATTTATAGCATAGCAATATATAACGCATATTTACAGCATAGCAATATATAACGCACATTTATAGCATAGCAATATATAACGCACATTTATAGCATAGCAATATATAACGCACATTTACAGCATAGCAATATATAACGCACATTTATAGCATAGCAATATATAACGCACATTTATAGCATAGCAATATATAACGCACATTTACAGCATAGCAATATATAACGCACATTTATAGCATAGCAATATATAACGCACATTTATAGCATAGCAATATATAACGCACATTTACAGCATAGCAATATATAACGCACATTTATAGCATAGCAATATATAACGCACATTTATAGCATAGCAATATATAACGCACATTTACAGCATAGCAATATATAACGCACATTTATAGCATAGCAATATATAACGCACATTTATAGCATAGCAATATATAACGCACATTTACAGCATAGCAATATATAACGCACATTTATAGCATAGCAATATATAACGCACATTTATAGCATAGCAATATATAACGCACATTTACAGCATAGCAATATATAACGCACATTTATAGCATAGCAATATATAACGCACAATTACAGCATAGCAATATATAACGCACATTTACAGCTTAGCAATATATAACGCACATTTACAGCATAGCAATATATAACGCACATTTATAGCATAGCAATATATAACGCACATTTACAGCATAGCAATATATAACGCAAATTTACAGCATAGCAATATATAACGCACATTTACAATGCCATTTTTACATACTTATGTTATATCTAATATACTCAAATGCGTATATCATTCATAAACAAACAAATAAACATTAGCAGTGGAAGTCGTGATAGCGCAGTGGTAGAGCGTTCGCTTCAGGTGCGAAAGGTCCGGAGTTCGAGCCCTTAGGCAAGGCATTTAAATTCCACGCTGCCTCTTCTCTCTCCCTCGTGGCGATGGATTCCATCAGGAATGAGGTCTCGAGAGTGATTAATATAAGTTGAATAATTTGTTTCGCAATCGAGCTAAAATAAATTTGTGTAAACTAAATAAACATTAGCAATCAAGCGTATCAACAAAATAATAAACTTGTACAAATGTCGTGTGACCCATCCATGTATGAAGCAACATGTCAACAGGCGAAACGGTGCCCACATTAAAAAAGGTACAAGCCAAATGCAGCAATTTGACAACATCATATGACACCTCTCCGCACCATGCCACGTATCTACACTCAGGGAAGTCAGTACTGCGCGAAAGTGAAATGTAAGACAACACTCATTGCTCGTATTATAATGAATCACTTTAGACGTTTAGACGTGTCTAGAATTCACACAATTAAATAACGACATAAGTCCATAAACTACAGTTCACTTTTTAATCCACGACTATGTGCACTGTGTATTACAGAAATTAAAAATAAAATGACCCGCTTTGCACGTGACAAATTAGTTTCAGACTTGTAAATTAATATTTATTAGACCCATCGAAATACTTTAGCCTGTTATCAATAAGTGTCTGGTACTATATCTAGTCAATGAACTAGTAAATAACATTCCTGTATACTTCCTTGAACACGGGAAACCCGTGCGTTATATTCTGAACAAACGGTCAACTATAAATTTCTCATGTCAAACTGACGATGCCTGTTGAAATTATCCGTTTATATGATGATTATTTTTCAGTGTATAAACGAAGTAATTATATGTATTGTGTTTTCATTCCCATTTCAATGTTAACACATGCAATTTGGTTTAATAAAAACAATCACTGTCCCCCGTGTTAATTTGTATAATATTTTGTTTACCGTATATATCATGTTGCTAATAAACGTAAATGTTGTTGTTATTGAAAATACAAATGGTCACAAGTTTTAACAACATTTGACAACTTAACAACATTCTTTGTCGTCGTCGTCGTCGTTGTAGTTGTTGTTGTTGTTGTTGTTGTTGTTGTTGTTGTTGTTGTTGTTGTTGTATGAAGCACGTGAGGCAAACAAGCACAAACAGATATAATTCAGCCTTTATTAACTATTCCCATTAAGAGATAAACATATTAACAACAGCAGATTATGTGAACATACTTTTAATTGAATTCAATATATATTGGTGAACCAATTATAGATAGCCGTTAGAACTTCCATTAAGTCAAACGCTGTAGAAAGTGGCAAGTGATTTATTCATTAGCATGGTGTCTCATGCGTACTACCAAGTTAATACATTAATAACTGTCCGCATTGTTTGGTTATATCGATGTACATAATTGGATAGGCACGTACGGCGTCATTTAATAAATACTCATATATAAGAAATAACAGGAACATTATAATCGTTCATTGCGAAATAGCTAATAATGTTCTTAAATTTAGACACTACAAATCAGAATGAGAGCTGTGAAACAAATGTTCACGGTGCTGTTTGGGTTCGGAATATACATTACTTCCACAAAATGTGTACACTTTATTAACTCTATATCTCCTCTTCATCATGAATTGGATGGGCGTATGACAGAGGAGCATACTCACGTACACACGGACATACAATGCGCGAGACGATGCGCAAGTGTGGGTGGTGCTGCCTTCCTGTTCGAAGAAACAGGTATATTTCATTTGGTTTTTATTTAAATAACTATTAAAAACCTAGTGTTATGTTCGTTTAAACATATTTTATTGCCTTTTGAAATATACAAATTACATGCAAAAGGTTTGGGCCACAAGTGCAAATAACATTAGAAATTGGCCACTAACCAAGGGAGTGAATGTCTATAATATTCTGTAAACGTATTAACTATTTCATATTGAAGTGACATATCTCAACAGTAGATAAATGCCAATTGTTCTTTTATCCAATGAAGTAGTGAGACTATATTAGCCACAGTCATTGGAAATCATAAAAGAAGATTTGTAAGGCCACTCGTGGAAATAAATACAAATTGCGTTGATCACGAGAAGATGTAATCAAATCCTATCTTAAACTAAACACTAATATCCTCGGTGTAGTCCTATTGTTCCCACTTATATAAAAGTAGGTAAAAACGGGTGTGGGAATAAGAGGATGTGTGTTGCAGTGTTATCATAGCCTTTAAAATTGTAATTGTTTAAGATCAAATACAATCAAACGGACGGACAGACACGCAGACACGCAGACAGACAGCAACTATATATATACATACCATGAACCTGTAACCACCAACAACAAGACTTTGTCCACCGCGTTTGTTGCGGACAAACTCAATTTGAACCAAAATGAATATGAAAATGAAAACCAAAAGTGGGAATAAGAGTACTACTGGACAACAGCAAGTGGGAATAAAAGGATTAAACCATATCCTCTATACATTGACACAACAAAATGTATAATTTGTACTTTCGGCACAATTTAAAAAACACGAGCGTGACGTCATACTAAATCCTATGCGTAAATGTACGTAAGTGTGTGCTTTAAGTAAGATATATCGATATAAAGAAATATATATATTGTTGTTCGGCGTCCTGTCGTTTTGCATTCACAACAAACATCTCCCCAAACACTGGTACAAACAACATCTCCCCAAACACTGGTACAAACAACATCTCCCCAAACACTGGTACAAACAACATCTCCACAAACACTGGTACAAACAACATCTCCCCAAACACTGGTACAAACAACATCTCCCCAAACACTGGTACAAACAACATCTCCCCAAACACTGGTACAAACAACATCTCCCCAAACACTGGTACAAACAACATCTCCCCAAACACTGGTACAAACAACATCTCCCCAAACACTGGTACAAACAACATCTCCCCAAACACTGGTACACACACATCTCCCCAAACACTGGTACAAACAACATCTCCCCAAACACTGGTACAAACAACATCTCCCCAAACACTGGTACAAACAACATCTCCCCAAACACTGGTACAAACAACATCTCCCCAAACACTGGTACACACAACATCTCCCCAAACACTGGTACAAACAACATCTCCCCAAACACTGGTACACACAACATCTCCCCAAACACTGGTACACACAACATCTCCCCAAACACTGGTACACACAACATCTCCCCAAATACTGGTACAAACATCTCCCCAAACACTGGTACAAACAACATCTCCCCAAACACTGGTACACACAACATCTCCCCAAACACTGGTACAACAACATCTCCCCAAACACTGGTACAAACAACATCTCCCCAAACACTGGTACACACAACATCTCCCCAAACACTGGTACAAACAACATCTCCCCAAACACTGGTACAAACAACATCTCCCCAAACACTGGTACAAACAACATCTCCCCAAACACTGGTACACACAACATCTCCCCAAACACTGGTACAAACAACATCTCCCCAAACACTGGTACAAACAACATCTCCCCAAACACTGGTACACACAACATCTCCCCAAACACTGGTACAAACAATATCTCCCCAAACACTGGTACACACAACATCTCCCCAAACACTGGTACAAACAACATCTCCCCAAACACTGGTACAAACAACATCTCCCCAAACACTGGTACACACAACATCTCCCCAAATACTGGTGCGATCAATATGAAACTTCATAGGCATGTTCATTGGATGATCATCTGTAAAGATTGCTCAAATTATCTCTCAAAACTGGACTAGTAATCCAGGGATCGCAGGTTCGATCCCCCCTCTGACCCAAATAAAACTAACAGTCTTTCAGATGGGTCTTTAAACCGAGGTATCGTGTCGGTGCTTTACACCGTGCACGTAAAAGAATCAGAAGAGACTCTGGAATGGGTCTCTGTATGTATCCTTGCACAATCCTCCAAATATCTAATATGACTAATAGACAACCGGTAGCGACGATAAATAAACGTAAAACACACACGCAATAATTGTGTGGTTATCAGAATAACTATTTTACTGGTCAGTTAACTTGGCAATGTGAACATGCATTTGAATACATAGGTAAACATCCTTAAAATCCATGTTGTGTATGATATCACAGAGTTTCATATGTTGTATATAATTATGCTGTTTTCATCACTTTCAGCTCTGTTAAATATTTCTTCAAAATTACACTTTCTAGAAAAGGCTTCCCAAATCAAAAAAGATATTGAAGAATTATTGCTGTATACGTTATTTTAAGTTGAATGTTATTTATTTCAATCCAGACGGTCAAATACCTATATGGCAAACAGTGACATACACGTGTGCGCATGTATACATAAATGTGGCGGCAGCAAATTGATGCACTGTATATCAATATATTTAATTAACTATGAAAACATCAAAGCAAATATTTATATGCATGACATGTTAAGACCCCTTGGGAATACGTAATATTTAGAATGTGTAAAGGAATTAGCATAAGCAGTTTAATATGCTTGTTTTCCAATCCAAATTGCAGCCCTTTATTCTCGAATTATTGTCTGAATAAATAAGTTTAAACTAATATTTAGAAAAGAAATCATTCACGCAAATATTTTATACACAGTTGTGTTAGCTCGATTGCGAAACTTGTTCTTACAACTTATATTAATCCCTCTCGAGACCTCATTCCTGATGGAATTCATCGCCAATAGGGAGAGAGAAGAGGCATGTGGAATTTAACTGCCTTGCATACGAGCACAATCGTAACAACTCCATCGGCGCTAGAACTCCGGGCCTTTCGCACATGAAGCGCTATCACGACTTCCACACACAATTATTGAGACGAGAAACTATTGCTTGAATTACAAAGTAAATAATAAACCTAGCGTCTATGCTTAATTAAACTGAGCTTTATTACAAATACTAATATTTGGAATGTTTAAGATATATAGCGTAATGACAACAGCAGTAATTGTTTATAATAACATTAAACTACATTTCTACACACAATATTAGTTGACAATAATTTCTGTAATATGAGAAAATCTTTGATGCCTTCGGCCTCCACAAATGGGCAACCGGTAGCGAGGTTAAATAAACTGAAATAAAACAATAAAATATTGTTTAAATTAAAGTTAGCATGGAGGCCAGCGGCCTCTACACACTTTAAACACGCCCAATGTAGTTCATACCCCGATGGAAACTATTAACCCGCGATTCATTCCTTTATATTTATTTTGCATGATAAAAACCGTAATTGCTTAACAAAACTATTTTCCGTGTTCGCTAACGATTTGGTGAGAGAGGTCAATGACCTTGACATTGGATTCGACTTAGACGGTAGGAAACTGTCGATGCTTCTCTATGCCGACGATATAGTGTGTATAGCGAAGTCTGAAGAGGACCTTCAAAGCATTCTAGATACCGTACGTGATTGGTGTCGAAAACGGCGAGTACTCATAAACACAGAAAAGTCCAAATGTATTCATTTCCGGCGAGGCCGCACACCTTGTACAGACCATTCATTTAAGATCGGTGATAACAGTCTTGAACTTGTGGACAGTTACAAATACGTGTGCGTTACATTTCATTACAAAGGCGTCTTCTCGCAGAATGCTGACATACTAGCTAAGAGCGCCGGACGAGCCTTAGGCAAGATCATAGCCCGGTTACGATCAATGAAGGAATTTGGTGGTAAAACGTTTGAAAAACTTTACGATTCTTGTGTTGTGCCAATCATGGATTACTGTTCGGGCGTTTGAGGTTACAAACATTTTCAGTGCATAGATAAAGTTCAACACCGCGCGATGAGGTACCACCAAGGGTACATCGTTTCGCACCGATTTTAGGTATTACAGGAGATATGGGTTGGATCCCTGCAAACTATTGACGGTGGATTAATATGATTAGATTATGGAATCGACTATTATTACTAGACGACAATAGAATAACAAAACGTGTATTCAATTTGGATTATAATAATTGTCGTAACAATTGGTGTAGTGAACTTAAAGATGTATTGTCAAAAATAGGTCTAAGTGAACAGTTCAATAACCGTACAGTTATTGGATTAGACGTTGCAGTCTATGATAGGGAACTTTTACCGAAATGACTGGCGAGAAGGTGTTGTTAATGTGCCAAAATTAAGAACGTATAGGCTATTTAAGAGTGACTTTATTCGAGAAAAGTATGTTAATCTAAACCTAAAACGTAATGAAAGCTCACTGCTTGCTCAGTTATGATGTGGTATCCTGCCTATCAGGGTAGAGACTGGTAGATACATTGGTGAAGCTATCGAACAAAGATTGCGTAGATTGTGCAACGAGGGTGCAATAGAGGACGAAACACATTTTGTAGTTAAATGTAACTTTTATAGCGACACAAGACACAATTACCTTAATGACATCATACCAAAAGAATCTTATGCAAGAATGGGTGACTCGGATATACTTGTATACCTTATTAACAATTACCCACGAAGGTTTTAGAAGTATCTAGTGAATGCATACTTAAAACGTAGACACAACTTGTTCTGTAACCGATAATTGATGTTTATTATGTATATATGTGTATCAATAATGGCATATATACACAAAGAAAAAAGTTAAGCACCCCCGGATATTTTCACAATGTCGTATGGCAAAAGCATGTATAATCCGCAATAGCCCTGAACTACTCGAAAAAGCTAATGTCATCTAAAAGAACAATCATCTGGCAAGACTAAAACGCAACAATGGCTAGCTGTGATTGTAATTTAATAGAGATTACATCATGTTACCACAAGTACTGTTTTTACCATGAAACACAGCCCTCAACAGTTTGGATGGACAAGTCCCAGAAAGAGCGTTAACATTGCTATTGTCACATAAAAATGTTCTTCGAAGACACTAGAGTACGTCTTCAGTAAGAATAATCAGTACCTGGTGGGTCTGCCACATACCCGGATGACACTCTCCACCCTACGTCTCATGCTTCCAGTGAAACGTTGGATCTGTTCTCGGGTCAATAACATCCATTCACCATGCAGAGCTGCTTCCCACTGGTCTAAAGTCTGTACTGGGGGGGGGGGTTCCGTGCCTGCATTCGCCGCCCTATAATGTCCCACACATGCTCCAGTGGATTCAGATCTGGGCTTATCGCTGGCCATGGTAGAGTTGTCACTGCATTGGCCCTCATGAAATCCACTACGGCACGTGATCTGTGAGACCTGGCGTTGTCGTCCATGTACTGAGGTCGTGTAGCAAGTGGGTGGTTGTCGTGGGACAACGACTGGCTGTAGGACGTCACGGATATACTGAGCTCCGGTTAAGTTGCCCCTGATGGTGATCAAATCCAGCTTGCAATCATGGGACAGGCATCCCCACACCATAACAGAGCCACCTCCATACGCAACAGTTGGATGAATGTTCCTGGGGGTATAAGCTGTGTTCTTGTGTCTCCAAACACGTCTACGTCCACCAGTAACGTGCAGTAAAAATCGACTTTCGTCTGACCAATGAATTTTCCTCCAGGTCCTCAGATTCCAGTCTCGTCTGGCCAAACACCATGCCAAACGTGCACGTTTATGGTGGTCTCTTAACAAGGGACGTTTAATGACTCTTCTGGCCTTTAATCCTGCCGCTTTGAGACGATTACGGACTGTTCTGGTGCTGATGGGTCGATTTGGTAACCACAGTCTTCTCATCTGAGGACTTGTACTGAAGGGTTCTCGGCGGGCAAGTCGTATCAGATCCCTGTCTTCTCGCGGTGTAGTGACAGTAGGTCTTCCCGACCTTGGACGGTCCATTGCACTTCCGGTCTGCACATGCTTCCGGACTAAGCGGCTAACAACAGTGTAATGGTAGCCCAGATTCAGTCCTATCGCCTGAAAGGACATTCCTGTGGAATGCATACAAATAATCTGATTCCTAATCTCCATTGACACTCGTCTCCGTGCCATGTTCAATGATTATGCTGAAATGCCCGTTTCGCACTACGTTAAATACCCACACATACAGTTGGTCCATACTGCTTTTTGTGATCCTCGAGGGTAGCATGCTGCACGTGCATGTCACAAGCGATGCAATCACAACTGTCACACATCACTGGTTACAACGTAACGTGCAAACCCTACACTTCCCATAATTGTACCTTCTTTAACTATTTCGAATAATCAGAGGGGGAAAATCATCCAAAATACCCAGGGGTGCTTAACTTTTTTCTTTGTGTATATATATATGTGTGTATGCCATTATTGATACACACTTACAGCAGTGCTATGGACTTTGGACGGGTATGTTACTGTTTGATCATGAGTGATATGATTAATCACATAAGTATAACTGTAGTGAATTATACTACACAAGTATATACATATTGTATACACATATATGATGGTACGTATTTTGGCTGGTAGAGCTATGAGACAATTATTGGTTTATCTTGCCTGTGGCATCGTGTAATTAGTTGAACTCTCAAGCGTAGGTTGAAATCTCAGGAGACCATGGTGGCTCCGGGCGGAACCTACGACTTGTTGGAACCGGTCAGTTGCACGGTATGGCAGGTAGGAGGGAATTATGTACTCTTGAGTCATAGCTGGACTAACAGGGGTATTATTATGTCCAACATACCTTATCCATGTATGACATATATATGCACACATAAATCAAACAAAAGTTCATGCGCAATCAGTGACGCGGCCGACTGAAATCGGTGGCAGTATTGTATACCATTGTATACCATTGCAATTCTTGTTGTGCCCCAATGTGAGGGACTGACATCTGCTCTTGTGCGTGCGTTCGACTGGGCTGTTTGTACTACCGCGCTATTAGGTCACGGTATTGGACCTTGTCATTGTAGACAAAAGAAGAAGCTGGGACACATGTGTCTTATGGACATGTTCTTAATTACTTTGTACATTGATAACCCACATGAATTGTGAACAGCGCCATATTTTTCAATTTTCAATTTATTAATCTAATGATCAGATCACTTCTGTTCACACTATATAATTATTATTGAATGCATATTATTAGGTGACGTATAAGCCCACGGGGCCAAATGCGTCTTCTTGTTGTTTAATATTTGCTATATATATTTGTTGAAATGTGCACATGTCACTTTAATAAAAACTTACTTACTTAATACCATTAAGGACAACTGACTGGATTATATTGTCTAGAAAACTATTAATCCACCTTTATGTTTGACTTCTGACTCCAGTGTACATGCATGTTAATAGTACTTTCTCGTGATTGACCTTGTCGAAAACCTTACTGAAGTCTAATTGGATGAGATCTACTTGATGCTTAATGTAGACAGAGGTAACCAAGTCATTGACTAGCATTACTAATTGGGTCACGATTAGTATTATTGTTTATTTCATTATCTATAGTGTTATAGTCTATTTCATTATCTATAGGTTATAGTCTATTTCATTATCTATAGTGTTATAGTCTATTTCATTATCTATAGTGTTATAGTCTATTTCATTATCTATAGTGTTATAGTCTATTTCATTATCTATAGTGTTATAGTCTATTTCAGCATACATATTTTTATAGTTTATTTCAGTATACATATTTTTATAGTTTATTTCAGTATACATATTTTTATAGTTTATTTCAGTATACATAGTTTTATAGTTTATTTCAATCTCACCTTTTCAACAACATTTATAAATTTAATTAGTTAAACACGATATATTTTACATTCACAGACGACTGCGTGAGTGGTACGTCTAATTTGTACGGAGGCTCCAAGAGTGAAACCTGGTCAGGTAAATTATAAATAAATCGTAGTAGCATTGCAATCTTATATTTGTTTTGTTTTTGTTACATAATATATATTTATAATGATCGTATGCTTGAGAAACACAGTCAGGAATTGTTTTTTTGGAACCACAACCAACGTCCTTTTAATAGGTCATACAGTGTTGTTCCCAAATTCTTAGATGATGCTTATAAAGATACTGTTACAGCATTTATTTAGGATACGTATTTCGTGTTGTCGTGGTTCTTACGTCGTCGTAATTTCTGGACAGGGGCGTTTCATCAGTGATATATTAACATTTTATTGTTCACTGCTTTGCACTTGTAGAAGTTAGCCGCTGCATGTTGTCAGCGCTAACGTTATCATAATCTATATGCCATACAATGACGTCATGTATAACTTCTCTTACGGTTGTGCGATTAGTGTTGAGCGCTTTAGCTTCGCACCAGTGCAACCCGGGTTCGATCCTCGGACCGGGAAGTATGTGAGTTGGTACGGTGATCGCCAGATCGAACAGGTGGGTTTTCCCCGGATACTCCGGTTTCCTCCCACACGAATGACCATATATACGCTTTCATCTGCGCCAATGAGAGTTATTAATAGAAGTAATAGCGTAATTTATGGTCGTCTAAACGCGACGTTCTAGTGCCATTGAGTTCACAACTGCATCGTGTTCTATCACAAACACATTGTTCCTCCTAATATAAACAGGTAGTGTGTTCGTCTAAGTGACTGATCGATTAATATTCTACTCATCAACTTAGAAACTTATTATTATCTAGCACCACCTCGTGTTATTTTATTATAATACGTTCAATGTTCATTCGATAATTCACTGACACGAACACATATCCACATAACTAAATATGTGCATATTGTTTGGGTTTTTAAGAACATACATGACGTACAATGTCAAACCTCAAACGCTTTATAATTATATATATATGGTCCTCTCTACACCCGAATGTTCGGCTTTAAACCCCATTTTCAAGGAAAACAATAATCTTTACAATTATTTAAACATAAGTCCTGATCTACTTGGATCGTATTTATTTTCTCTGTTTTAATTTATGGAATAAAATCAAAATGTGAATAAGAGCACATGATTAGAAATAGTCATGTCTCTCTTGTATTTCCATTTGGCAATAATCACCTAATTAAGAAATAAAATGTGTCTTTCAGTTATTTATTGGCGAAGAAAACAATGTTTGGAGTTCTGACGTCGTATGCCTAAGTTGTTACTTTCGGCGCTCAGGATGGCAAACCATGTTTTATTCTACTATTAATAACACAAATACACATAGTATTTCAATTCTAAATGACCAAACTATCTAAATAGCGCAAACATAGTGCATAATTTCTGTACATGCATGTTTTACCAACATGTCCTGGCTCCTTGCTGTACATGCATGTTTTACCAACATGTCCTGGCTCCTTGCTGTGCATGCATGTTTTACCAACATGTCCTGGCTCCTTGCTATGCATGCATGATTTACCAACATGTCCTGGCTCCTTGCTATGCATACATGATTTACCAACATGTCCTGGCTCCTTGCTGTACATGCATGTTTTACCAACATGTCCTGGCTCCTTGCTGTACATGCATGTTTTACCAACATGTCCTTGCTCCTGGCTCCTTGCTGTACATGCATGTTTTACCAACATGTCCTGGCTCCTTGCTGTACATGCATGTTTTACCAACATGTCCTGGCTCCTTGCTGTACATGCATGATTTACCAACATGTCCTGGCTCCTTGCTATGCATGCATGATTTACCAACATGTCCTGGCTCCTTGCTATGCATTCATGATTTACCAACATGTCCTGGCTCCTTGCTGTACATGCATGTTTTACCAACATGTCCTGCATATTTTTATAGTGCATAAATGACGTCACAAACTACAAACCTGCAAGAAAAACGTTGACGTAATTCGCTAAATAATGTTTAGCGACTTAAACACGGTAAATTCCTTCTTCAACGTGCAGACAAAATGCCGAGCCATGCTAGAATCACATTTTATGTAGCAATTGAATATAAGTATGCTCGTGTTTGCATTTCTTGGTTGATGGTTGTTGATAGCTATATACAAACAATAATGTTATCATTAGTGGTCAACAAAAATGAACATTAGTTAAATAAGCAAAATACTTTATTTTTACAGTGGGAGAAGAACAAACACATACAAGATTTAAATTTGCAGTAAATTTATATAATGTCAAATTTGGAATGCTTATATATACATGTAGTGTGGAATGTTGTCCGTTAATATTACCAGGTGTCACGTGTCAGAGATGGGATACAGTATACCCTCATTCCCATTCATATAATAATCCGGCGGACTATCCAGACAATACGCTTGCCGACGCCGCCAACTACTGCCGTGACCCCGACGGTGAGGGATATCCATGGTGTTACACGACCGATCCTGAGATAAGATATCAGTTTTGTGATATTGCAAAATGTGACATTAGTAAGTGCACCGCTCGGTTATAGACTTATATGAACACAACGCAGCAATGTTATTTAGCTCGTTGCATGCTGGATAAAATAAATGCTATAAATAGTTCAAATAATTGTATCAAGACGACAATTCATTAATGTATGTTTTTCGTATTTGTAACTGAAGGTCGGTAAATATGTCATGGATTGTCATTCTAAAGACTCTGGGTCTCTGTCTGTATCATTGCACTATTGGAATGGGTCTCTGTCTGTATCATTGCACTATTGGAATGGGTCTCTGTCTGTATCATTGCACTATTGGAATGGGTCTCTGTCTGTATCATTGCACTATTGGAATGGGTCTCTGTCTGTATCATTGTACTATTGGAATGGGTCTCTGTCTGTATCATTGCACTATTGGAATGGGTCTCTGTCTGTATCATTGTACTATTGGAATGGGTCTCTGGCTGTATCATTGCACTATTGGAATGGGTCTCTGTCTGTATCAGTGCACTATTGGAATGGGTCTCTGTCTGTATCATTGTACTATTGTAATGAGTCTCTGTCTGTATCATTGCACTATTGGAATGGGTCTCTGTCTGTATCATTGCACTATTGGAATGGGTCTCTGTCTGTATCATTGCACTATTGGAATGGGTCTCTGTCTGTATCATTGCACTATTGGAATGGGTCTCTGCCTGTATCATTGCACTATTGGAATGGGTCTCTGTCTGTATCATTGTACTATTGGAATGGGTCTCTGTCTGTATCATTGTACTATTGGAATGGGTCTCTGTCTGTATCATTGTACTATTGGAATGGGTCTCTGCCTGTATCATTGCACTATTGGAATGGGTCTCTGTCTGTATAATTGTACTATTGGAATGGGTCTCTGTCTGTATCATTGCACTATTGGAATGGGTCTCTGTCTGTATCATTGCACTACTGGATTTGGTCTCTGTCTGTATCATTGCACTACTGGATTTGGTCTCTGTCTGTATCATTGCACTATTGGAGTTGGTCTCTGTCTGTATCATTGCACTATTGGAATGGGTCTCTGCCTGTATCATTGCACTATTGGAATGGGTCTCTGTCTGTATCATTGCACTATTGGATTTGGTCTCTGTCTGTATCATTGCACTATTGGATTGGGTCTCTGTCTGTATCATTGCACTACTGGATTTGGTCTCTGTCTGTATCATTGCACTACTGGATTTGGTCTCTGTCTGTATCATTGCACTACTGGAATGGGTCTCTGTCTGTATCATTGCACTATTGGAATGGGTCTCTGTCTGTATCATTGTACTATTGGAATGGGTCTCTGTCTGTATCATTGCACTATTGGAATGGGTCTCTGTCTGTATAATTGTACTATTGGAATGGGTCTCTGTCTGTATCATTGCACTATTGGAATGGGTCTCTGTCTGTATCATTGCACTACTGGATTTGGTCTCTGTCTGTATCATTGCACTACTGGATTTGGTCTCTGTCTGTATCATTGCACTATTGGAGTTGGTCTCTGTCTGTATCATTGCACTATTGGAATGGGCCTCTGCCTGTATCATTGCACTATTGGAATGGGTCTCTGTCTGTATCATTGCACTACTGGATTTGGTATCTGTCTGTATCATTGCACTATCCTCCAAAATCTAAAATGAGTTATATTAATCATAACTATATGCATGAGGGACACGTTTGCTGCATTAACGGCATTGACTATGTTGGTTGGGTATAGGACTTCTAAGCCAAAAATGATGGGTTCGATCCCGAGTTACTTGGAAATGATAACTCGGCAATACAATATAAAACATATAGAAATATACAATATCTGCTCATATTCATTGAATAAACATCAATTTATATTTCCAATAGATCGAGTATCATAATAAACATCAAATAGAAAGCAATAAACCAACAAGTAAATGAAACAAAATACTAGAATTTCCCGCTCTTTTCCCATCTCCAAAACATCACTCTTTTCTCTACTTGTTGTTGTTGTTGCTGTTGTTGTTGTTGTATTTATATTTCAACCCGTACATAATATAATTATGTTAACTAATTTCATGATCTGAGTTAATAAAAATAATCTCTCTCTCTCTCTCTAAAATATGATTAAACAAACAAACAGAATAATTTAATTTAATTGACCTGAATTGACCTGAATTGACCTGTGTTGACCTGTATTGACCTGTATTGAATTGATAAGCATGAATAAAGATTTAAATGCTAGTTATAACGTGTGTTTCATGAAGACGTACGCTTCTCTCATCGAAACATGTGTAACATTGGAAGAAAGAATGTTCGCCATTATAAACAGGATATACACAATATGGTTCCTAAATAAATCATTATGTAAATTTCGCATCGATTGCTTAAACAGGCGAAAGAGATATCTCCGATATGACGCTGTTTTCTTTTATGATTTCCAAGGAATGATTGAGTTTCCTTAGTGAACGAAAACGCTATCTTTCACCGTTTCGAAACAGTGAACTACGGTATATGCTTTACCACTGATTGTGTTTCGTATTCATCCGCGGTTGCATGTACATTTGTATTTTATCTATTTTCTGACAATCATGACCAGTTAGTTATAACATAATATGTTCTAATGAATTAATTGTTTTATCTGGCGTTTCCAATATTGACAGCAGACAGAAACTTTCATAATTATAGCGGACCTATTTTGTATTGCGAACGTTCCCGGCGGTTGAGTGGTTGTGTATTGTAGTTGTATGAGGCGCACAGCAAGATAATAAACATATTAGCCAAATTTATTGGAAATCAATAAATATAAAGAATATGTATGTTTAGTAGTGTAAGATAGGATTTGAACTCAACTCATGATCACCCAAATATGTTTTCCGACGACTGGGGTTTAAATACAAATTTCGGTGATCCGTCGGTGAAATATATTCCAATCTTATCGTAAACATGACATGTTGAGGACTTTCTATTTAGTAAATTCATTTGTTTTCATACGACACATCCATTACAATAGTGTTACTTACTTCAGCACTTCAACATGACCGTTGTTATAACTCGAACATACATACGGAATATGTTGGTAAACAGAGCGAAACTATGACGGGCAGAACGTGCCAACGCTGGAACGAACAATATCCACACACACATACAAACACGGCTGCTTCCTTGTTTCCCGACGACACGCTTTCCGATGCCGATAACTACTGTCGGGACCCCGATAACACTGGAACTATTTGGTGTTACACTACAGACCCCGACACACGTTGGGAGGCGTGTCCTGTTGTATCCTGCGATAAATGTAAGTAGAAGTTAGCAACATATTTTTAGCTGTAGAATTTGAATTATTGTGTTGATTTTCGAGAGGAAAGTGAACACGTAATCAACATACATACACCAGGTCATGAATACACCAGGTCATGCATACACCAGGTCATACATACACCAGGTCATGCACACACCAGGTCATACATACACCAGATCATACATACACCATGTCATACATACACCCGGTCATGCATACACCAGGTCATTCATACATCAGGTCATGCATACACCAGGTCATACATACACCCGGTCATACATACACAAGGTCATACATACACCAGGTCATACATACACCAGGACATGCATACACAAGGTCATACATACACAAGGTCATACATACACCAGGCCATATATACACACGGTCATACATACACCAGGTCATACATACACCAGGTCATGCATATACCAGGTCATGCATACACCAGGCCATGCATACACCAGGTCATACATACACCAGGTCATACAAACACATACGCCAGGGCATACATACACCAGGGCATACAAACAACAGGGCATACATACACCAGGTCATGCATACACCAGGTCATGCATACACCAGGTTATTCAAACACATGGTCATACATACACCAGGTCATGCATACACCAGGTCATGCATACACCAGGCCATGCATACACCAGGTCATGCACACACAAGATCATATATACACCTGGTCATCCATACACCCGGTCATACATACACCAGGTTATATACACCTGGTCATCCATACACCCGGTCATACATACACCCGGTCATACAAACACCATGTCATACATACACCAGGTCATACATACACCCAGTCATACATACACCACATCATACATACACCAGGTCATACATACACCAGGTCATACAATACATACACCAGGTCATACATACACCCGGTCATACAATTCATACACCAGGTCATACATACACCCGGTCATACATACACCACGTCATACATACACCAGGTTATACATACACCAGGCCATACAATACATACACCAGGTCATACATACACCATGTCATACATACACCAGGTCATACATACACCATGCCATACATACATCATGTCATACATACACCCGGTCATACATACACCATGTCATACATACACCCGGTCATACATGCACCATGTCATACATACACCAGGTCATACATACACCATGTCATACATACACCAGGTCATACATACACCATGTCATACATACACCAGGTCATACATACACCATGCCATACATACATCATGTCATACATACACCAGGTCATACATACACCATGCCATACATACACCATGTCATACATACACCCGGTCATACATACACCATGCCATACATACATCATGTCAGGCATACACCAGGTCATACATACACCAGGTCATACATACACCATGTCATGCATACACCCGGTCATACATACACCAGGTCATACAAACACCAGGTCATGCATACACCAGGTCATACATACACCATGTCATGCATACACCAGGTCATACATACACCATGTCATGCATACACCAGGTCATACATACACCATGCCATACATACATCATGTCATGCATACACCAGGTCATACATACACCAGGTCATACATACACCATGTCATGCATACACCAGGTCATGCATACACCAGGCCATGCATACACCATGTCATGCATACATCAGGTCATGCATACACCATGTCATGCATACACCAGGTCATACATACACCAGGGCATACATACACCAGGTCATACATACACCACGTCATACATACACCAGGCCATGCATACACCATGTCATGCATACATAAGGTCATGCATACACCATGTCATGCATACACCAGGTCATACATACACCAGGGCATACATACACCAGGTCATACATACACCACGTCATACATACACCAGGTCATACATACACCAGGCCATACAATACATACACCAGGTCATACATACACCATATCATGCATACACAAGGTCATACATACACCAGGTCATACATACACCATGTCATGCATACACCAGGTCATACATACACCAGGTCATACATACACCATGTCATGCATACACCAGGTCATACATACACCAGGTCATGCACACACCATGTCATGCATACACCAGGTCATACATACACCACGTCATGCATACACCAGGTCATACATACACCATGTCATGCACACACCAGGTCATACATACACCAGGTCATGCATACACCATGTCAGGCATACACCGGGTCATATATACACCATGTCATGCATACACCAGGTCATACATACACCATGTCATGCATACACCAGGTCATGCATACACCAAGTCATGCATACACCAGGTCATACATACACCAGGTCATACATACACCTTGTCATGCATACACCAGGTCATGCATACACCAGGTCATACATACACCAGGTCATGCATACACCAGGTCATACAATACATACACGAGGTCATGCATACACCAGGTCATACATACACCAGGTCATACATACACCAGGTCATGCATACACACTGACATGCATACACCGGGTCATATATACACCATGTCATGCATACACCAGGTCATACATACACCATGTCATGCATACACCAGGTCATGCATACACCCGGTCATGCATACACCAGGTGATACATACACCAGGTCATACATACACCAGGTCATGCATACACCCGGTAAAACATACACCATGTCATACATACACATACACCAGGTCATACATACACCAGGTCATACATACACCAGGTCATACATACAAACACCAGGTCATACATACACCAGGACATACATACACCAGGTCATACAATTCATACACCAGGTCATACATACATACACCACGTCATACATACACCCGGTAATACATACGCCATGTCATACATACACCCGGTTATACATACACCAGGGCATACATACACCAGGTCATACATACACCAGGTCATACATACACCAGGTCATACATACACCAGGTCATACAATACATACACCAGGTCATACATACACCATGTCATACATACACAATGTCATACATACACCACGTCATACATACACCAGGTCATACATACACCACGTCATACATACACCAGGTCATACATACACCAGGTCAAACATACACCAGGTCATACAATACATACACCAGGTCATACATACACCATGTCATACATACACAATGTCATACATACACCAGGTCATACATACACCAGGTCATACATACACCAGGTCATACATACACCACGTCATACATACACCAGGTCATACATTCACCAGGTCATACATACACCAGGTCATACATACACCAGGTCATACATACACCCGGTCATACATACACCATGTCATACATACACCCGGTCATACATGCACCAGGTCATACATACACCAGGTCATACATACACCAGGTCATACATACACCAGGTCATACATACACCATGTCATACATACACCAGGTCAAACATACACCAGGTCATACGTACACACACCATGTCATACATACACCATGTCATACATACACCAGGTCATACATACACCATGTCATACATATATCAGGTCATACGTACACACACCATGTCATACATACACCATGTCAAACATACACCAGGTCATACATACACCATGTCATGCATACACCAGGTCATATATACACCAGGTCATACGTACACACACCATGTCATACATACACCATGTCATACATACACCAGGTCATACATACACCATGTCGTACATACACCATGTCATACATACACCAGGTCATACATACACCAGGTCATACGTACACACACCATGTCATACATACACCAGGTCATACATACACCATGTCATACGTACACACACCATGTCATACATACACCAGCTCATACATACACCAGGTCATACGTACACACACCATGTCATGCATACACCTGGTCATACATACACTGCGACAATATGAATTAATACACATGAGGCAACAGTTACCAACATTTTAATATAAGTCCTAATTAATACATAATCAGGCACAACGGGAGAGTTCCCTTTAAGACAGGTGGTATATACAGGACATGTGGTATATACAGGACATGTGGTATATACAGGACATGTGGTATATACAGGACATGTGGTATATACAGGACATGTGGTATATACAGGACATGTGGTATATACAGGACATGTGGTATATACAGGACATGTGGTATATACAGGACATGTGGTATATACAGGATATGTGGTATATACAGGACATGTGGTATATACAGGACATGTGGTATATACAGGACATGTGGTATATACAGGACATGTGGTATATACAGGACATGTGGTATATACAGGACATGTGGTATATACAGGACATGTGGTATATACAGGACATGTGGTATATACAGGACATGTGGTATATACAGGACATGTGGTATATACAGGACATGTGGTATATACAGGACATGTGGTATATACAGGACATGTGGTATATACAGGACATGTGGTATATACAGGACATGTGGTATATACAGGACATGTGGTATATACAGGACATGTGGTATATACAGGACATGTGGTATATACAGGACATGTGGTATATACAGGACATGTGGTATATACAGGACATGTGGTATATACAGGACATGTGGTATATACAGGACATGTGGTATATACAGGACATGTGGTATATACAGGACATGTGGTATATACAGGACATGTGGTATATACAGGACATGTGGTATATACAGGACATGTGGTATATACAGGACATGTGGTATATACAGGACATGTGTATATACAGGACATGTGGTATATACAGGACATGTGGTATATACAGGACATGTGGTATATACAGGACATGTGGTATATACAGGACATGTGGTATATACAGGACATGTGGTATATACAGGACATGTGGTATATACAGGACATGTGGTATATACAGGACATGTGGTATATACAGGACATGTGTATATACAGGACATGTGGTATATACAGGACATGTGGTATATACAGGACATGTGGTATATACAGGACATGTGGTATATACAGGACATGTGGTATATACAGGACATGTGGTATATACAGGACATGTGGTATATACAGGACATGTGGTATATACAGGACATGTGGTATATACAGGACATGTGGTATATACAGGACATGTGGTATATACAGGACATGTGGTATATACAGGACATGTGGTATATACAGGACATGTGGTATATACAGGACATGTGGTATATACAGGACATGTGGTATATACAGGACATGTGGTATATACAGGACATGTGGTATATACAGGACATGTGGTATATACAGGACATGTGGTATATACAGGACATGTGGTATATACAGGACATGTGGTATATACAGGACATGTGGTATATACAGGACATGTGGTATATACAGGACATGTGGTATATACAGGACATGTGGTATATACAGGACATGTGGTATATACAGGACATGTGGTATATTATACAGGACATGTGTTATATACAGGACATGTGGTATATACAGGACATGTGGTATATACAGGACATGTGGTATATACAGGACATGTGGTATATACAGGACATGTGGTATATACAGGACATGTGGTATATACAGGACATGTGGTATATACAGGACATGTGGTATATACAGGACATGTGGTATATACAGGACATGTGGTATATACAGGACATGTGGTATATACAGGACATGTGGTATATACAGGACATGTGTATATACAGGACATGTGGTATATACAGGACATGTGGTATATACAGGACATGTGGTATATACAGGACATGTGGTATATACAGGACATGTGGTATATACAGGACATGTGGTATATACAGGACATGTGGTATATACAGGACATGTGGTATATACAGGACATGTGGTATATACAGGACATGTGGTATATACAGGACATGTGGTATATACAGGACATGTGGTATATACAGGACATGTGGTATATACAGGACATGTGGTATATACAGGACATGTGGTATATACAGGACATGTGGTATATACAGGACATGTGGTATATACAGGACATGTGTATATACAGGACATGTGGTATATACAGGACATGTGGTATATACAGGACATGTGGTATATACAGGACATGTGGTATATACAGGACATGTGGTATATACAGGAGATGTGGTATATACAGGACATGTGGTATATACAGACATGTGGTATATACAGGACATGTGTATCTACTGGACATGTGGTATATACAGGACATGTGGTATATACAGGACATGTGTATATACAGGACATGTGGTATATACAGGACATGTGGTATATACAGGACATGTGGTATATACAGGACATGTGTTATATACAGGACATGTGGTATATACAGGACATGTGGTATATACAGAACATGTGTATATACAGGACATGTGGTATATACAGGTCATGTGGTATATACAGGACATGTGGTATATACAGGACATGTGGTATATACAGGAAATGTGGTATATACAGGACATGTGGCATATACTGGACATGTGGTATATACAGGACATGTGGTATATACAGGACATGTGGTATATACAGGACATGTGGTATATACAGGACATGTGGTATATACAGGACATGTGGTATATACAGGACATGTGGTATATACAGGATATGTGTATATACAGGACATGTGGTATATACAGGACATGTGGTATATACAGGACATGTGGTATGTACAGGACATGTGGTATATACAGGACATGTGGTATATACAGGACATGTGGTATATACAGGACATGTGTTATATACAGGACATGTGGTATATACAGGACATGTGGTATATACAGAACATGTGTATATACAGGACATGTGGTATATACAGGTCATGTGGTATATACAGGACATGTGGTATATACAGGACATGTGGTATATACAGGAAATGTGGTATATACAGGACATGTGATATATACAGGACATGTGGTATATATAGGACATGTGGTATATACAGGACATGTGGTATATATAGGACATGTGGTATATACAGGACATGTGGTATATACAGGATATGTGGTATATACAGGACATGTGGTATATACAGGACATGTGGTATATACAGGACATGTGGTATATACAGTACATGTGGTATATACAGGACATGTGGTATATACAGGACATGTGGTATATACAGGACATGTGGTATATACAGGACATGTGGTATATACAGGACATGTGGTATATACAGGACATGTGGTATATACAGGACATGTGTATCTACTGGACATGTGGTATATACAGGACATGTGGTATATACAGGACATGTGTATATACAGGACATGTGGTATATACAGGACATGTGGTATATACAGGACATGTGGTATATACAGGACATGTGGTATATACAGGACATGTGGTATATACAGGACATGTGGTATATACAGGACATGTGGTATATACAGGACATGTGGTATATACAGGACATGTGGTATATACAGGACATGTGGTATATACAGGACATGTGGTATATACAGGACATGTGGTATATACAGGACATGTGGTATATACAGGACATGTGGTATATACAGGACATGTGTATATACAGGACATGTGGTATATACAGGACATGTGGTATATACAGGACATGTGGTATATACCGGACATGTGGTATGTACAGGACATGTGGTATATACCGGACATGTGGTATATATAGGACATCGCCGTTTGTAATCCCACATACATATATAATCTAATATTTCTTTTTCAAAAACTTTCTACTTATCAGAAAATGGGCACATTCAAACAGATAACGAAATTCATCGCCAATCGCAATACAACATAAAGTACACGTTCTCATATTTAATTATATTCTATTCCGACTTCCAATTTCAACTGTAATTGTATGGTTTCTTGTTCTAAATAATTGTATGGTTTCTTGTTCTAAATTTAATCATATAATTTAACAATTTGAAAGTAGAATTTACTAGAGACTCCACAGATTTGAACTCTGTTTTAAACAATCTATGGTTTTTACATTTGCTGGAGTTTTGCACGTTTTACCAATCATTAAAAAACAAATCCGTGCTCTAAATTCATATTATGGAGAAACAGTATCTTCCCACGCACACTAATTGAAACTATGGTTTGTTTCAAAATTATTACTCAACTTTTCCACTACATCTTAAAGAAGTATCTTAGTTTTGTTTCACTTACAGTATTACAGTGGATAAAAACACAATACGTTTGGACCATTATTGTTCGATATATTAAGTATTTGAAAATTCACGAAGTCACCACTACATTGTACACAGTATTTTTACTTATTCTATGCTCGATTTTAGTAACTTTAATAGCTAAGGTTTTTCAAGGTCAAGCATCGAGAAAGGTATACATTTTGGTAATGCATATAGACGTACTATCACTTATATTTCTGATTTTCGATAAGTATTACTCTTTTTGCACCAACTACCTCAAACAACCGTGTCAAAGTGTATCCTCATGTTTTATGCTATATATAAAGTTAATTGTCATAATGTTTATTACCTTATATTGTGATGGCTACGTCTAATATTCATTTTGGGTCTTTGAATGCCCAAGGTTTGCGCGGTTCACTGAAACGCTTAAGAATCTCGGAATGGATAAAACAGCAAAAAATGGATATAATCTTTTTAATTGAAACGCATTTTACACAAGAGATTTTAAGTGATGTATCTGGTGATTTCAAAGATTTTCATATATACAATTCGTATGGTTCGAATAATAGCAAAGGCTGCAGCATTTTAATAAGGAAGTCTTTCAAAGTGGAAAATGAGATATTGAACGCTCTTTCAGATAACGAAGGGCGATACATTCTATTGAATTTACGTATAGAAGAAACAACATTTTCTTTGCTTTGTATATATGCGCCAAATGAAAAAAGAAATAGGAACATATTTTTTCAAAATATTAATAAATTACTAGATCAAGAATGTAACGGATTAAAAATCATAGGCGGAGACTTTAATGAACCACTTAATCAGTCCGATAGAGTATCACGTAACACAAATAATATCAAACCAACAGAACATCTTTTAAAACTAATTAAGAATCATAACTTATGCGATATTTGGAAAGTTAAAAATATGAACAAAAATCAATTTACATGGAGGCGTACAAATGGATTTGAAAAAAGCAGAATTGATTATTGGCTTACAGAAAACAACATTTCGAGTTTAATATCAAACACAGACATAAGACCTGCGCAGATAAGATTCACTGACCATCAAGCAATATCTCTAAATATTTGCTTACCTAACAAGCGCGGTCCTAGTTACTGGAAACTAAATAACGCTCTCCTAAACGATATTGAATATAAAACTTTAATAATCAAGACTATTACAGATGTAGAAAACGATGTTAACATTATTAGTATAAATAGCCGGACACGCTGGGAAATAGTAAATATGAAATTAAAGAAATATCAATTGCTTATTCGAAGAGAAAAGCCAAAAAGCGACGCGATCATCTATCAGAAATAGAGGAGCAACTTAAATACTTAAACGTATCTTATGAACAAAATAACTGTGTTGATACTTTAAAACGAATAAAAGACATTGAAACAGAAATCGAAAATTTGTATAGTATAAAGGTTAGTGGTGCAAAGGTTAGATCCAGGGCACAGCTCATTGATGATGGAGAGAGAAACTCTAAATATTTTCATTTGATCGAAAAATCTAGACAATCGCGAAAAGTATTAAATAGCTTACTTGTCAACGGAAAACTAACTACAAACTTTGATGACGTCCTTAAAGAAGAAGTAAGATTTTATAGTGATTTATATACAGAAAAGTGTCAGCATGAAAATATTGACGAATATCTCGATACAGTTCGATTTAATAAAACACTTACTGAAAATGAAGCAAATACATGCGAGGGACTAATAACTTTTGAAGAGTGTAAAATAGCTCTTTCAGAAATGAAACGAAATAAAAGTCCTGGCTATGATGGTATATCTGTTGAATTTTATGCCACATTCTGGAACGATATAAAGCATTTATTGATCAAAAGTTATAACGAGACATATAAACACAACGAATTGTCGGAAACTCAGAAAATAGGTATTATTTCACTACTATACAAAAAAGGCGATCCGAAAAATATCGAGAATTATCGCCCCATATCTCTTTTAAATAACGATTATAAGTTACTTACCAAGATATTAGCAATACGGTTACAAAAGGTTTTGCCTTCAATTATAGATTTAGATCAGCAAGGCTACATAAAAGGTCGATTTATTGGAAATAATATTAGACAGATATATGATATTTTACACTATTGTGAAGATACTAATATAGATGGTGCTATTCTTTTTCTAGACTTTCGCAAAGCATTCGATACCGTTAATCACGATTTTTTGTATGAAACTCTTAAAAGATTCAATTTTAAACTAATGTTCATAAACTGGATAAAATCTCTGTACAACAACATCATCTCATATATATTAAACAACGGCTGGCTATCTCAAAGTGTTAAGCTATCGCGAGGCCTCCGTCAAGGCTGCAGCATTTCATCACTTCTTTTCATCATCGTTGCTGAAGTTCTAGCAAATAAAATACGCGATAATACTAATATCTCTGGTATTCCTGTTAAAGTTAACAAAGAGCTTCTCAATATAAAACTAACACAACTAGCCGATGATACTAGTTTATTTGTAAAAAACAAGACTGACATCAATAATGCACTTTCAACTATTAACACATTCGGAAAATATTCAGGTTTAACTCTTAACATAAATAAAACTGAAGGCATGTGGATTGGCAAATCTAAATTATCAAATGAAAATGTAGGCGACATTAAATGGAAGAAAACAGTTAAAGCTTTAGGAGTATACTTTGGAACTGATAAAATGGAATGTGAAAAATTAAATTGGGAATCTAAAATTGAATTATGTAAAAGTCTCATTAACCAGTGGAGCAAAAGAAAACTATCGTTTTATGGTAAGGTTACAGTTATAAAATCTATCCTTCCAAAATTTACTTATTTGCTCCAATCTATACATCTACCTAAATCTGTCAAGAATAATCTAAATACTTTATTTTTCCATTTCATATGGAGTAATAAAAGAGAAAAAATCAAAAGAAGTATACTGATAAATAAGACTGAAGATGGCGGAATCAACATGATCGATTTAGATAGTTTCACAGCCATGTTACAAATAAAATGGGTAAAATCACTGCTATCATCAGAAAATGCCAATTGGAAAATAATCCCAAAATATTATTTCGAAAGTTTTGGTACAGATTTCCTCATATTCTACATGAACTTTAACTCAATGAAAAACCTACCAAATAACATCTGCACATTTCCTGAGTTCTACAAAGACATCATTCTCAATTGGATAGCCTTTAGAAATATTAACAAACAGCAACCTAAAACATTCTATGATATACGACAGGAAATAATTTGGGGAAATGAGTCAATTAAATACAAAAATAAACCTATACTGTTTAATACTTGGATCAACTCTGGTATAATTTTTGTAAATGATATAATAGACAACAATGGTAACATTAGCGAAAACATTATTCTAGGCAAATTACGAAATCATTCTAATTGGATATCAGAAATAATGATTCTTAAAAACGCAATACCCAAAACATGGTTTAAGAAAATACAAACGGAAGAATCAACACGAACACGCGTTAAAGTGAATCTAAGACTTCCATTTTCCATATCAAATTTAAAATCTTTGAATAATAAAGCGATATACAATACACTTTTGCAAAGAAAATCATCGAAACCATACTTACAATCATACTGGGAGAATAAATTTGATCTCAAAATACCATGGAAACAATTGTACTCACAAATAAACATGTGTATTGATAACAGATATAAACAGTTTCGATACAAGGTAATTAATAACATTATTGCAAATTGTCATAACCTATATAAATGGCAAATAAACGAAAATCCAAACTGCAGCTTTTGTAAAGTACCAGACGATTTAGACCACTTCTTTATTGAATGTCATTTAATCAAACCATTTTGGAACAGATTGACGAATACATTTAAATCACTTGGGATTCAGAAAAATATACACAACTTAAAGAGTGTTGTGCTAGGATACAATTTTGACAATAGTAATTATTGGGAATTTAACATGATTTTGACCATATCGAGCTTTTGCATTTACAAGTCATTCTTCCTAAGTAATCAACGTTCAAATGAATTGAACATTGTTTACACATTTCTTCATGAAATGAGTACATTTAAAGACCATCTAAAATACAAGCGAAAATCGTTTGCATTGATAGACACATTCATAGAGAAGTTTTAGTATTCTTACCATTCAAAGTTCTGAGTTTATTTTAATACAATTAGATTATAAAGAAAACTACATGCTCATCTGATTCAATGTATAATTTTGTTTAAATGCTTAAGAGATTGCTTATAAGAGATTCGTTGTTTTATTGAAATTGTCACACTGTAATTATGTTGATAAATGTTGTTATGTAAATGTTGTTATAATCTAAATAAAAGAAAAA